>JAULUF010000022.1:34182500-34320000 GCA_031834385.1 Semotilus atromaculatus
AAGGTCCACCCCTAATCATAACCAACCCAGCTAACACACGATGTTGCTATTTTTGGTAATTACATGATTTACTTATTGACAACTTTGCATGCCCGTAATTTCATTACCATCAAAATACCAACTACAACAACATCTGATCTCGCGTCAACACAACACGCATGTGTCTTGATGCTCTTTAGAATGCGTGTTGAAGGTTCATATTTTTCTTATTTTTTTTTAACATGTAGTAAAAAAAAATAGTAGTTCCATAGGCTGTCAATGGAGGGACCGAAAGCTCTCAGATATCATTTAAAAGATGCATGAAATACTTATTGATTTGGAACATGAGGGTGAGTAATAACAGAATGTAAATTTGTTTTGTGAATTAACCCTTTAACATCATCATGTTGAACAAAATCAATTTTAAAGCTTTCTTAGTCATAAATAACACCATTTGAACTCTTAAGTATATTGAAGTTTTTTTAAAGAAATAATTTGAGACATTTTTGCATTTTGAGCATTTGAGCATTTTGAACCATCATATATCTCAATTTTTCACAGGCTTGTGAATCCCAGTTTAACTATAAATACAACACTTCCATACGCAATCAGATTACTTTTTGTATGTAACTAGTAAAGTAATGCATTTCAAGTAACGTACATTACTTGCAACATACATTAGGGAATATAATGCATATCACATTCTAATAATACAACTACATTTATTCAGTCAAAAAAGTTATTTTAAAAAAAAAACAGTAATAGTATGAATTGTAGCTGAAATATAGTTAGTGATGCATGATGTCCAATTTAGTGGACAGGTGATTAATCAAAATTGTCTCCCAATCTAAAAACAATACTTTTACTGTGATTTACTGTCTCCTAAGGAATGGATGGATATTCCTGAGCAACCTGGCCATCGGCCATCTTGGTTTGGAGGGGGAAAAAATGTACGCACATTGGCTTGCCACTTGGTGACCTCTATGCGCGAAAGGGTTAAGGCATTTATATATATATATACATAACTTATGAATTACTTTCTCTCAAATCATCATTTTTACAATTTCTTTTTTTTTTTTTTTTGATACAAATGTATAGAGGTCACCATAGTGGACAGCTATTCAAAAAGCATTTTCTTGCATACATATCTTGTAAATAATTGTACTTCTCATATATACTTGCATATATATTCTGATAATTTATCCATCTCTAAACATAGCATCACTGGGGCATAAGCAGATCATATGAAAACGTACGAATGAGATTGTACGAAGTCATCATCAATTCGCCAAAATGTAGTTATGAATTGCCTTGAGATAGTGTTGGAAGATCCCTGCTGGAGTTGCTCCATGACTGCAACCTTCACTGTGTCCTTGATAACGGAAAACCCTCCTGGAAAAGTGCTGACCGAACAAACACATTGTGTTCTCCTTGTGCAATCAATATTTACATATGTGGTGTTTGAGACATTTCTGTCTTTAACAGTTAGAGTAGGACTGATCTGAAAGGCACTATTCCCCCTTCACTAAAATAACATGTGCTCCTGGCCATGTGTCAAAACAATTCAATGTGCTACAGTGATGCCTATTGAGGGGAATAGCATTGAGATTCACTAATATGTCTCATTGGAGGACAGAGCGATCATTTAAACCATCCCCTCATGTCCTGTTCTTCTGTCGGCTATAAGTAAGCATAAGCTAAGAAGGATCTTCAAACAAAACCAATTACAGGACTGGTCCTTTAAGTGGCAGTGGACGTGATCCCGATGAGAGGGCCAAGGAGAGTGTGTTTGTGCTTCAAGCTAACTTCTGTAAGCCAGTCATAGACCCAGAGGGCAGATCCGTGGCAGTCTGACCTGTTTTGGATTTAATATTTACTCATCTGACCAAGCAAAAGGTTTATTAGCCTTGGCAGAGCCTTTCAAGGTTGTCTGGAGTCACATGTCCACCCTGCTTGAGACAGCTGGTGCCTTGACACTTGTATGCTTTCCATTAATTCAGGGCAGTTAAGAAGAGACCTCACACTTCTCAAACTGCAACAGGAAGAATAAATTAAAAAAACATATTAAATAACAAAAACAGTATTGTGTGCAAGTTCTATTTACCTATTTTCCACTGCACAACGTCATGACATATTTCATCTAAAGCTCTTCACTGACTCTGTGGTAAACAAGTATAATCACTTTTGAGAAATCTTTATAGTAATCTTTATAGCAAAAGTTATAGTTTTGATGATTATGGCTTACAGCTTATGAAAACCCCAAATTTGAATATTACATGAAATCAAAAAAATATATAATCAAAAAATAAAAATAATTTTAAATATAGAAATGTCGGCCCTCTGAAAAGTATAATCATGCATGTACACTCACCTAAAGGATTATTAGGAACACCATACTAATACTGTGTTTGACCCCCTTTCGCCTTCAGAACTGCCTTAATTCTACGTGGCATTGATTCAACAAGGTGCTAAAAGCACTCTTTAGAAATGTTGGCCCATATTGATAGGATAGCATCTTGCAGTTGATGGAGATTTGTGGGATGCACATCCAGGGCACGAAGCTCCCGTTCCACCACATCCCAAAAATTCTCTATTGGGTTCAGATCTGGTGACTGTGGGGGACATTTTAGTACAGTGAACTCATTGTCATGTTCAAGAAACCAATTTGAAATGATTCGAGCTTTGTGACATGGTGCATTATCCTGCTGGAAGTAGCCATCAGAAGATGGGTACATGGTGGCCATAAAGGGATGGACATGGTCAGAAACAATGCTCAGGTAGGCCGTGGCATTTAAACAATGCCCAATTGGCACTAAGGGCCCTAAAGTGTGCCAATAAAACATCCCCCACACCATTACTCCACCACCACCAGCCTGCACAGTGGTAACAAGGCATGATGGATCCATGTTCTCATTCTGTTTATGCCAAATTCTGACTCTACCATCTGAATGTCTCAACTGAAATCGAGACTCATCAGACCAGGCAACATTTTTCCAGTCTTCAACTGTCCAATTTTGGTGAGCTCTTGCAAATTGTAGCCTCTTTTTCCTATTTGTAGTGGAGATGAGTGGTACCCAGTGGGGTCTTCTGCTGTTGTAGCCCATCCGCCTCAAGGTTGTGTTAAATCACATTTCTTTCCCATTCTGACATTCAGTTTGGAGTTCAGGAGATTGTCTTGACCAGGACCACACCCCTAAATGCATTGAAGCAACTGCCATGTGATTGGTTGATTAGATAATTGCATTAATGAGAAATTGAACAGGTGTTCCTAATAATCCTTTAGGTGAGTGTATATAGTTATATATACTAAATATAGCCTATTAGTTTCACCTTTTAATTTGAATTACTGAAATACATGAACTTTTGCACGATATTCAAATTTTTCGAGTTTCACCTGTATGTATGTATATATATATACACTCACCGGCCACTTTATTAGGTACACCTGTCCAACTGCTCCTTAACACTTAATTTCTAAGCAGCCAATCACATGGCGGCAACTCCGTGCATTTAGGCATGTAGACATGGTCAAGACAATCTCCTGCAGTTCAAACCGAGCATCAGTATGGGGAAGAAAGGTGATTTGAGTGACTTTGAACGTGGCATGATTGTTGGTGCCAGAAGGGCTGGTCTGAGTATTTCAGAAACTGCTAATCTACTGGGATTTTCACGCACAACCATCTCTAGGGTTTACAGAGAATGGTCCGAAAAAGAAAAAACATCCAGTGAGCGGCAGTTCTGTGGGCGGAAATGCCTTGTTGATGCCAGAGGTCAGAGGAGAATGGCCAGACTGGTTCGAGCTGATAGAAGGACAACAGTGACTCAAATAACCACCCGTTACAACCAAGGTGGGCAGAAGAGCATCTCTGAACGCACAGTACGTCGAACTTTGAGGCAGATGGGCTACAGCAGCAGAAGACCACACCGGGTGCCACTCCTTTCAGCTAAGAACAGGAAACTGAGGCTACAATTTGCACAAGCTCATCGAAATTGGACAATAGAAGATTGGAAAAACGTTGCCTGGTCTGATGAGTCTCGATTTCTGCTGCGACATTCGGATGGTAGGGTCAGAATTTGGCGTCTACAACATGAAAGCATGGATCCATCCTGCCTTGTATCAACGGTTCAGGCTGGTGGTGGTGGTGTCATGGTGTGGGGAATATTTTCTTGGCACTCTTTGGGCCCCTTGGTACCAATTGAGCATCGTTGCAACGCCACAGCCTACCTGAGTATTTTTGCTGACCATGTCCATCCCTTTATGACCACAATGTACCCAACTTCTGATGGCTACTTTCAGCAGGATAATGCGCCATGTCATAAAGCTGGAATCATCTCAGACTGGTTTCTTGAACATGACAATGAGTTCGCTGTACTCAAATGGCCTCCACAGTCACCAGATCTCAATCCAATAGAGCATCTTTGGGATGTGGTGGAACGGGAGATTCGCATCATGGATGTGCAGCCGACAAATCTGCGGCAACTGTGTGATGCCATCATGTCAATATGGACCAAACTCCCTGAGGAATGCTTCCAGCACCTTGTTGAATCTATGCCACGAAGAATTGAGGCAGTTCTGAAGGCAAAAGGGGGTCCAACCCGTAACTAGCATGGGGTACCTAATAAAGTGGCCGGTGAGTGTATATAGATAGATAGATAGATAGATAGATAGATAGTGATTGCAATTTCAAAACACTGCTTCATGAAGCTTCGAAGCCTTTACGATCTTTTGTTCCGAATCAGTGGTGTGCTTGTACATCAGCATATCAAACTGCCAGAGCACGTGATTTCAATAACGAGCTTCATTACGTCATAACTGTTGCAAAACATTTCGAAATTTAAATGTCACTGAGAACCAATGAACAAGTGTCTGTGGATTTTACCTGATCTCTGATCAGTTTTATTCATGTGTAGACGTTTTAATTAGACATTACTAGTATAATTAAAATGAATAATGGTAGTTAAGAGTCTTATTGGCCTGTTTAGCTGATTCATTCATAAAACAAACAAATTACAATAGGTGTTTTTATCCATGTTTGGCACAGGTTTTTGTTGCATTTACACTGTTCTGACCACTAGGGGTCACCGTGGAGTTGGGTGTCAGATTGTTTCGATGCCTCAACACAATACAACACATTTGCTTAAACTTTTTCAGTGTTCCACGAAGCCTCGATCTGCCCACCCCTATATACACACACACACTGTAGTTTCAATAATAATAATACACTGTGCCTATGTTCTAATGACTTTCTAAAGATTATTTACGCAAAGGGTCATAATTTTTGGGAAATACTGACCACTTGTGGTAAAATATAGGATGCACAACATGTACCACAATAAATCAAGGTCTTATTTATTTATTTAAATAAAATCATTTAAATTCAGTCAACACTTTCACATTAAAAAAATTCACAGAAAACATTAACACAAAAAATGGATTTATACCACCAAGATATGGGATAGCAGTGATTGACTGAAAACCATGTCTTGTGATAAAATGTTTTGTACAACAAATACAAAATAAAACTGTGAAGTAATGAGTACTGCGGTTTAAAAACGTAAACCATTTTATTCGAACCCCTCTCTCAATAAGGTTTCCTTTTCCAGTATTTTATATCCACCTATGCATCCTATTATTATCTATATGCTTTTGTTTCTTACACTGATCTGTAGTCTGAATTTGAAGGCACTCTCTTCTATCTACTTTTTGGTATTTAATAATCATGTGTTGAAAGTGCAGTAAATTCCCCAGTGATCACTGGTATAACGGCCACAGTCTAGTTTCTCCATTCCAACCAAGGCCATGTGGTCAGGAGTGACTCCTGGGCCAGTTTTAGCAGATCTAAGGAAGATGCGGTCAAAGCGACACTTGCAGATGTAAGGCACAGTCTTATTGCTGTTTGCTTTGGTGTCCCAGGTGTATCGGCAGTGTTCCTGTTTGCCCAGCTGTTCCCATACGTCGCACACACCTGGAGGCAAACCTCCCACCTTTACCACCTACACGGACAGAAACATTCTTCAGAAATAATGCACTGCACTAGTGACTTCCACTGCGCTTTCATTCCTCCATCCTATTTGGAGTTAAGGTCCTTGCACATTGAGTCAGAAATATTCGTATGCGTTTTTTCGTATTGGTCATTCGGTGGCTCTGAATTGTCAAAACACCTCTCAAAATGCAAACCCGATCCGAATGTTTTTATGACGGACGAAAGTTTCCGAGGCAGTGTGTAAACTTGATTGACACAACGTGAGGTCTTATTTTTTAATGTGAGAAAATTTCGGACTCAGTGTGCAAGGATTGTTAGTCCAGAGTTTTCCCAAACCGTTCTCCTATAACACTCAACTGGCTTTCATCAACCCCAAAGCAAAAAATGGGTTTATTTTGACTTGTATTATTAATACAATACATAATTACATTTTATTTTATAGGTTTAACCAAGAAAATTCTAAATCATTCCAAGTATACCAAATATAAAATCATAATTTATTAACAAACTCATAGTTAAATTTATTTTTTCTTCAGGTTAAACAAACTCTGTGTACCACTGGTTGGGAATCATTGATCTAGTTCATGTAGTGAATTTTAAAGACTTTAAATTTACCTCAGTGTCTCTGAGATTAGTGTCTCCGGCAAAAATAACAGTGGCATCTTCTGGTGCTTCCTTTATCTTTTGAAGTATGACCCGCAGTTGTTTCATTCTCTCCTCTGATTGGTTCTTACAGCTTTCTAAATGTGATGTCATCAAGTACAGCTTTTTACTGGAGAAAGTCACCTTAATAAGAAACCACAGAGTCAAAAAAGAAATGGATGAATGTATAACTGAAGAGAAGCAAATTATAATGAGACACACCAACCTAGAAAAGTAAATATGTATACACACACACACACAGTACCGCTCAAAATTTTGGGGTCAGTTTAAAAAAAATAAATTAATACTTTTATTCAGCAAGGATGCATTCAATCAATCAAAAGTGTTGTAATTGTAATTCCTTTTTTTTTTTTATCAAATAAATGCAGCCTTGATGAGCATAAGAGACTTTTTTCAAAAACCTAACATCTTACCAACCCCAAACTTTTGAATGGTTGTGTAATTCTGATTCCATTAAGAAATGCACCTGTACCATTAATTATCTCCCCAAACAATCTTTGGACAGCACCTAAAAACCACAAACTCACCTGAGCAACTAGCAGATTTCTTAACATTTGCGTTGTAGGATAACTGATGATCTCACTTTCCAAAAGTTTTACTCTTGATTTCTTCAACATTATTGCAGTGAAGTAACCATCATCGCTCCCTTTAATGACAGGAGAACTTCATGAATCAGCAAATAAATAACCCATAAATAACTTCACTGAGATTATTCTCTTACCTTCAACAAACAGGTAGCTGACAGCACGCTTCTTAAGATACTGAATGTAAGATGGAATGAGTTCTTGAAGAAAAACCACATCTGGTGTATATCTACAAATGAACAACAGATAAAAGTGTAAAACAAAACTCCCTTATTGTCACATAATACATGACATAGAGGACATCAGGGGTCTCTAAACAACTCACAGAGCTAGATAGGAGCACAAGCCCCTGGCACGCTCTGCAAGACTTAGTGTGTCCAAACCATCCACATTCCAGCTGATGATGGAGAGCTTGCTGTCCTCAGCATCAGATTCGGTTACGGCACTTTCAGTCTGACTTTTCTTCGAATTCACACTGCTGGAGCAAGTGGGTTCCTCTGCTGTCAAGTCAATGCTGCACAAAAAACAATTTGAAAAAAAAAAAAAAAGGGGAAAGAAACAAAGTCAGCATGAAACAGAAATTGCTATAGTCTTTTCTTCCATGGAAAAAGAAAAAATGTAGTGCGGGACGTTTTTTTTTAATCCATCTGGGCTGGAATTGATTGGACTGTTTGATGCTCATGGTTTGCTACTGCTGTGATGTCATGTGAGTGACAGGTTGATCCCGCCTTCGCACCAGTAAACACGTTGTGCAAGAGAAATAAATAAAATAATAATAATAAAATGTGCACAGATAACATAAAATAAATACTGCAATATTTTTTTGGAATTCATGGTGACTTTGGAATATGTTTAATTAAAAGTAACGTTATAGAGTAGAGAACATTACCAATCCACCTTATCCGTTTTAAATTTCTTCTTTGTTCCAGAAGTATCAGCAGTGTCCGAAGAATTCACCCCCTTTCTCTTATTCCCAGGCACATATTTAGTTTCCTCTGCGTCTTCAACGTCAAAGACTGAATCCATATGAGCTTCAAAGAAAGAGTTCAAGGCTCTCTGGTAGGAACACAAATAAATAAACAAGAACGGCGCTAATTACTACAAAGGGAAACTTTACCCATAAAGTGTGTTTATAACGTGCAGTAACTTAAAAATATACCTCCATGTCCCATTCATTTTCTGCTAGATAACACTGCGCCACGGCACTGTCCGATCCAGAGATAGAGGCAAACTGATCGCAAAGATTCGTCCTACTTTCCTCTAAAGCAGACATTGGTTGATCCTTGTGGTTACCTGACATTACAGTGCTGGACATGTTCGTAGTTGAATCTAACGGCGGGATATGAATGTGTACAGCTACAAAAACATTCCGAGTGGATCCCGGAGAATACGGATAATATATCGGTATTTACATGCTTTTGGTCGCTGGACCTACTTTATATACACGTCACTATAATCACGACCTTAAAGTATTATAAACTTAATTTTCACAGAAAACGTTGCATCTTTTTAAACGAAAAATTAGCATTGTTCAAACAGAGGATTTCCGGAAGAATTTAACTGTAGTACTGAAAGAATCGGTTCTTTCGAACAGCTGTTTCAAAACTGTTAATTAACCTTCCATGCACGAATAATATATTGATCAAATGTGTAGGCACGTGTATAGAGATTGCTAATGTGACGTCACCAGTGACGTATTACCAGTGGTGAACGCAAAGCATTTTGGGGATCCGTGGCACAAACAGAAGGCGCCAGACTTGATTGCATGGAGGGAAGAACGCAGTGTACAAGATTCCGTCTACCTGCTGTGTTGTAAACTGCAGTAGTCGTTCTCACGATAGAAGTGGCATAAAGCTTAAGAACGGAAAATCCTTTTATCGTTTTCCAGCGTGTAAAAATAATAGTACAAGCCATGTTTCAGAGGTGACAAAAAGGCGACGAATGGCATGGATAGCAGCAGAGTTTAGAGTGTGACAAAAGCACAATGTTGTGTTTTATTGCGAGTGTACACAAATATAAGTTAACACTTTGCAGTTCTGTTTGAATTATGTCCTGTTATGAACAAAATGACGGAGTATGTTTTTATGCTTCCACTGTTCGATGTTCGATCGCGCCTCTCTCTCTCTCTCTCTCTCTCTCTCTCTCTCTCTCTCTCTCTCTCTCTCTCTCAAACACACACACACAGTTCGATCCATAGACTGTAAAAAAAGATCGCGCCCGCGCCTCTCTCTCTCGCGGGCACACACACACACTCCAGGATTGCAATCTTGACATGAATTCTGACTGCATGCAGATAGATGAGAGAGAGAGCGAGGAGTGTGGTGCTTAAACTTGCGACTTGAAGTTACTGAAAACGTCGTGTGTGTATGCACTTGCCACCCGTCCCTTAAAATACGGAATTGTCCCGTATTTACAAGTAAAATGATGCGTCCCGTATCAAATCAATAAGGGACGCGATTTGTCCCGTATTTTACATAAGGCCCACACATAGCCTAGTTGGATAAAAACATAAGGATTTACTATAGACTACTAATAGCAAATAGCTTATAAGAAATCAATTTCGCAATAATGTTACATTATGATTAGAATCAAATGAATTTTGTCCATTTTCTAAGCTTAGAAAATGCACATTTATACGGGCTGAATTTTATAGGCCTAAAATATTGTTTAGTAATTACTAATTAGCCTATGTGAATTACACTGCACAAACCAAAGTAATACTACCCACCGGATGAAGAAGGGTTGGCTTTCAGTCTCCACAGAACAAAATATTCATTTTATTTTTAGTGTTCGCATTTATGAGGAAAAAACAATGTTACAGACATGATGACAGTTCTCCATTACGGACGTGAGCGCTCTGAAAGCGGCACTAAAATATGCTTTAAAACTTTCACAGAGACATCAAACAGAAAGCACAAAACCTTTCTTTAAAATGAATTTCGTTTTGTATTAATTGTATCTTAATTTTAATCAATGTTTCATCAACCAATTGCCTGGATTTAATAAATAAGAAGTAAATATAGCAGCGCCGGCGAGTGAACTGGAGCTCGTCTCATAAACGAACCGAAACTCAGCGTATTAGGTAACCTAACCTAGGCTATTGCCTCACAGACATGTCTACTTTTAAACAGAACAATTCAAAACGAAAGAAAACACACTACAGACTGCTCTCTGCTAATGTAATCCGTATAAAATGTGCATTTCTCTCTTGCGCGTCTACTGCGAAGATCGCGAGTCAGCATATCATGTAGTTGTAAATGGGTGCTGGAAGTTGGGCAACAGGTTGACGTCTCCTGACCAGTTACTATGCTCATAAGGATCCAGTCCCTTGATTTCCTTTATTTTCTCCTCATATCTCGTCTTTGCATTAGAATTTAGTTTTAGGCGGTATGGTCCAACAATGTTATCTTTAGCCCGCTGCATTTTGTAGGATTATAATATGTTTTTCACACTACTGTTTTATTTTTTTCATGCCAGAAAGCAAGACTGCTATGCCAGCCAATGTAAACTGGCCAAACATACCCATAATTCTTTGCGTTCTGATGACGTTGCCGCCCAGTTGGTCACATGTCTTAGCGATCTCTATACCAGTACAGTTTGTTGCAGCCATGTATTAGAGCATAAGACATTTGGAACCCAAATATAATTAGCATTAACATTAAACAATTTTAAAAAAAAAGAACAAAAAAAAGTGTGTTGCCTGAAAAGTTCAAATTGATTCAGTCATATTGAACGAATCATTCAGAACGACTTTGTAAAACGAATAAGTAGATTCATTGAAAAGACTCAATCCCTTATTTCATAATAAAAGTCCTCACATCCGAATGGATGTCTTCTTAGCTTCTAAAAATATTCGTTGATTAAATCGTTAACCATTTTTTTTTAACCTATTTAGAATAGTGTAGTGAACATTTTCTTCTCAGCAGTGGAGGACTCAAAAATGCCTTAACTTCTTAAAATATTAACACTCTTATTTTGTATAACATTTAGGCAACCTTTCAAACATTCTGACAGAGTGAACTTGTCCTTTACTGTGTTTTGGTATTTGCAATAGCAGCAATGGTTTCGTTGTCGCTAAAATCACTAAAAGAGATCATGAGAGTGATGGTGGATTGTCCTGGATTTGATCGGGTTTTAAGTAAGGTAGGTGTCTATGTTAAATTCACTGATTCTCCTCGACAAACCACACATTGATATGCAAACCAGCCTGACCAGGTCACACAGTAAACATAATGAGCCGTTCATATTGTGATCAGGTCGAAATACTGTCTGCAACCCCTGGGAAAGTGGTGTGTGAGATGAAGGTAGAGGAGGAACACACTAACAGAGGAGGCACTCTTCACGGAGGACTGACAGCCACACTGGTGGATGTGATCTCCACTACTGCCATCATGTACACTGAGAGAGGAGCTCCTGGAGTCAGCGTGGACATGAACATAACGTGAGCTCTTGGGTATAAGTTTGTAGTTTGTGTCACTGTACAGGATCATTAAAGTACGTGTTACTGTGCCATGTATAGGGAATACCTCCAGCAAGGGCTATATGTCAGCTGTGCTGAAACCTGAAACCTGAGATATGGTTAAGTAAAAACTAATTGTTTTCGGCAATTTAAACAAAGCTAAAAATTGCAAAATGAGAATATAAAAAAGATAATTCTATAAAGGTCACACTTTAGATTAGGGTCCAATTCTCACTATTAATTATGACTTTTGCCTCAGTCAACTTATAATTACTGCTTAAGGTAGTTTAGTTTAGGTATCGGGTAGGATTAAAGGGATAGTTCATGCAAAAATTGTCTCACTCTCAAGTTGTTCCAATCCTGTATGAATTTCTTTCTTCTGCTGAACATAAAAGAAGATATTTTGAAGGTCGGTCACCAAACAGAAGATTGACTTCCATACTATTATTTTCCATACTATGAAAGTCAATGGGGAAATACATTTTTAGGTTACTACCCATATTCTTCACACACAAAAAATCGTCTTTTGTGTTTAGCAGAAGAAACAAAATTAATTTTTGTGTGAACTACCCTTTTAAGCGATGTAGAATATGGTCATGCAGAATAAGGCATTCATATTTGCTACTAATTTGCTAAGTTACTAATAAACAGACATGTTATGCATGCCAATAAGTAACTAGTTAATTGTGACAATTGGACCCTAAACTAAAATGTTACCAATTCTAAATATGAAAAAAATAATATAAAAGCATGTTGTTATAGTCTAATTACATAAATGCAGTGGTTTGAATGTTGGGTTTTTATATCTATCTCAAAACAGTATTTAAATTCGATTTTTTTATTATTATTATTATGTTTCCCCACCTATAATTTCAATATCATCATTTTGTAACAACTGCTGAATAAAGTAAAAACAATAAAACCACAATGTCAAGCTATGCAATTCAAATGTTGTTTTTTAGCTGAAAAATCTATTTGCTCTAAATATGGGTATTTTTTTATTATAAATTTCTACAATTAATTTATAACATTTATTGGTTTTAAAACTCTTATAAGGTTGTTAAATGTTCCAACAGTGAAAGTTATAGGGGCATGGTGTCACAAAAGGTCAACATGTATTTTATTGCCTTGCTAATAATGGTGTAGCTGAGGCTTTAAATGTATTAACTGGATAAAAAGTAGTCCCAGTCACCATTAAAAAATTAAATAATTTCCATTCATCATCTAGGAGACTCTTAACATTTATGTTTGTTTGCTTTCTAATTAACAGATACATGAATGCAGCTAAAATTGGAGAAGACATCCTGATCACTGCGCAGGTTTTAAAACAGGGAAGGACTTTGGCATTTGCAACAGTGGATCTCACCAACAAGGCGAATGGAAAACTCATTGCTCAGGGAAGACACACTAAACACCTTGGTAGCTGATTATGTGCCCTGTAAATGATGTTGTTCTTTATGGTATATAATAAAAAGTCCAGCATAAAAGTATTTTGCACTGTGTTAAGATATGTTCAACAGTGTTTATTTTTAACAGGATTATTCAAACAATGGGTACATCAAAATAAAGACAAAGACCCACCTTCCCCTTCAATGTGAACTTAGAATTTCAAAAGGGGAGAAAAAGTAATGATTTTATGCCATACGAACAGACAAGGATGGCTTACAGATACCAAGTCCCAAGCACTGCAATATTTAGTACTCTCAGAACAGGGTGGTCTATAAAAGAAAAACAAATCCTTAATGATCCATTTCAAATTTATCCACGAAATTTCTCATTAGGTACATAAGCTTGAACATTAGTCTCCCATCACATTCCCACCACCAATGATTACATCTGTTATCAGTAGCTTGTATGTATATAGTGCAGGAATTGCTCAATTGGTGACTATTACCATCCCAAGTAAAGAACAGCTTCAGAATTCCCCCACCTGACAGTTTACGTCAACCATCCTAGACATACATCACACCGCACCTCCGCCCCCATCAGGCACCATTACTCCAGAAATTATAAAAACAAACAAGGTTTGTCATATTATAGGCAAGGAATGACACTCAAATTAAAATGTCCAGCAAAAACTAAGGCAGTAACTGAATGAGAAGCAATGCCTACACCAAATGAGTTAAATATTGTTCACCTTGTAATAGAAGCCTTTTGAGGAAGACTACCCAGGCTCTTCTGTCCTGTGTCACTGATTGTCATTACTCATGAAATCCCTACTCAATATAACAGACATGTTAACTATCCCTCATCATGACACTGATGTTAAAGCCAGTCCAACACTAGAAGATCACATGTGAGAGACATCTGTCATTGGTTTCCTTTTTTCCACGCTCTCGTTTTTTATTTTTTGTTTTGTTGCCTTAACATAAAGAGTTCCATCGGCGACTGGTATTGTTGACGGTGCAGCTCCAAGAGAACCACTCAAAATCAATGTTCATGCAGGTTCAAATAAAAACTGATCAAAGAGAGGGGAGATGGGATGAGCCAAACCAAGATTGGTTGAGGGAGGGATAAAAAAAAAAAAAAAGAGAGATAAATTAATATCAAAATGAAAATGAGTGGTTAACAAAAAGGAGAGTTCCAAGCACAAGTTCAATTCTATTCAACTGAGGGATGTGTAGATAAGGACAACTTGCTTCGAGGCCTTGAGGGGCGTCTTCCGTGCGTTTTTCCTAGTCAGGCATGTATGGGCGGAGGTGGTCCTCGATGTCTCCAACCCCCCAACAGGTAAGCTGATCCTGTGGCAGGTAGAGACAGAGGCTGCACAACTTGAAAACTGTAAGCTTGGCTTTTGGAGTCTGTGAAGGGGGGGGGGAAAGGATATTAATAAATACTGTATTATGCAGTGAATATTAGGGTATAATAAGATGGGATTCACTAAAATTCTGGCCAATACTGACAAGTCAATCAGTTATTTTTGGTTATTGGCAATAAAAAAATAATGTTAAAATTAAAAAAGTAGGTTATTCAATATTATACAGTAAACATTAGGCTATTATAATATGTTGTGTAATTATGAGGAATTCACTGATATTAAAACTCTGACCAAGAAATTATTTTATATTTTTGTCTATAAATAGAGAAGCTATTAGTTATATTTAAAAAAAATTAAAAAAAATAAATCGATTCCAATCTGGCATTGGATGCTTAAGGTCAGGAATCGGATACTTGTCAAAATTAAACATTTGATTATTGATTCCTTTGAGTGGATTTTAATATAACTTAGTTTAAACCAATTCAAGCGAAAGAAGACCCATAGGTTGTTTTCTGAGCTCCACACACTCATCCAAAACATGCGTTGTATATAAATACAGTTGTATTTATTTGTGTGATTGCCAATTTGTTTATTTGTTCTTTTTGTGTTCATTTTATCTAAATCTTTAAAATCACCATGTGAGCTAATGGCACATATAAATGTAAAAAGAGGAAATTAGCATGTACAACCAAACATACAATAATAACACTAAAAAAAAAATTACCTTTATACTTAATGTTTTAATGAACAAACCTGTAAGTGCTGTCTGTCCATGAAGAGAAAGACAGACTGATTGGGGTTGTTCATAATCATCCCAGCCTTGTCCTTCCGACCAACAGCATGCAAAAACTGCTTTTCATAGTCTCCGTGATGAAACTCGAACTTGGCCTGTGAATGTTCGAAAGTAAATGTAACTAAATTAAATGAAGTCTGATTTAAATTCACAGCATTAAACTTGTACATGGATTTTCAATATTTCGCCCCCTCAAGACTCAAGGTTTTATGTACCTCTCATGTCCATAGTGCAAATGGCTCATGTGCTAAAGTTGAATACTTGGTATCAAGGGTTTGAACAAGCATCTAACCTAAAGTATGATTAATAAGAAGCAAGCGCCAGGAAAGACAGAGTTATACCTGAACAGGCCTGAATGGTTCATCTTCAGCCCCTTTCCATCTGGAGAACAGGAGACAGACAATCTTCTCAATATCATTGCGGGGCCAAAGGATAAAGTCCATCTCCTGGGTACAACCTATCACATCCTGTACAAATTTAGAAACATCAGTGAGATGCGAAACAGAAAGCGACCACAAACGACATGACATGTATTTTTAGACAAGACGGACCATCACGATCGCAATGCTGCCGACAGCAACAATCTTCAAAAATGTTGCGAGTCAATACTTACTCTACGCATTGACTGGTAACGAGGCGCGTGTAACTGCACCACATCTTTCTGGAGAAGTTCTAAAGAACTCTCTAAGGAGTAGCTCGTTCCCTTCACGCCTTTAAGGATATTCTCCTCGTAGTTGTTTGTCATCACAGGTACCACCTCAGCTACTTCGAAGAGTGCAGACTTCTTTTTCTGTAAAAATGGTAAAAGGGCATATTAGAACAATCGCAGTCCATTCCCAAATAATTTCTTGTTTTCATACAGAATCAGTCAACGTACCTTTTCCTTAAATACAAAGGCAATGTAGATCTTGAAGTCGAACTGATCGGCCAGAGATTCTCGTTTCTTCCGTAGCTGGGCGCGGAGTCGGTTTCTAGTTTGATTCCGGCGAGAATTTGGGTCTCCCATTGTTACGGACAGTAAGATTTTCCTAACGCAGACCTTTTTCGCTTTTTATTTTCTTGACTGTAGCAAATGTGGTTTTCAAACCCTTTAAAAAAACTAAAGAAGCTATAACCAAGCACTACCTGCAGTACATACTAATTTGAATTAAATAACAAAGTTAGTGAAATCAAATCAAGTCATTTTTAATCCGGATAGTGCACTTGGGCCAAGTAATTTTACACTTGTCTAAGTTTTGAGTTACACCATTTTTTAAAAAAACAAACAATCAAGCCAAAGCTAAGTTTAAACTAAAAGAAGCCACTCATATAACACAACCTGATCAATTAGTATTTTTTTTTTTTATATGAGAAACTGTGTTGTTTTACTGAATAAAGGACAGAAAACACAAATGCCTGCTACACTGAAAACCCATACCGACAGTTGTGTGTGCGAGTCCGTGTGAGAGGGGACAGATCCCTGGTTTTAGATAAATAAACCTCGCTTAAAGTTATCTAAAAAGCTGACCAAGAGATTTGACTATGGAAAGTCTCTTCCAGTATTGACTCATGCTTGTATCCATGTCTTTGTATAAACGGTCTCATAAAAGCACATCTGAATGACAGGTGAGAAAGACAACCATGGCAGAGAAATGCAGACGCCATGAGATCTTGGCACGGAGTAAGAACACAGAGTTTGCTAGACATCTTGGGGTTTAAGGGCATAAAATGGGCCCACGAGCTCTCCTGCCACGGTTGAGTTTCATTGTGAGGCTTTTATTTTGTGGCTGGCTAGCAAACTAATGCTAGCTAAGCTGAATACACACACGCCACCGACTGATAACCTGGTTGAAGGGAGCTACATTTCTTTTCTAACCAGTATGAGATCTACGAGAGCATTCAAAGCTAGTTATCATCAATAAACCAACTGTTACATTTTGTGTTTGCCTGTTTTTTTGTTATCGCGATGCTAGTAGAGACTGGCTTCGATGAGTGGCTGGCTAACTCACGTTAGCTAACTATTGTTTCTCTCCATTTTTTATTCTCGAGTTGTCTCTTAAGCCCGATTTGATCAGAGCAAGTACTGCAAACAATCCTAACACGTATTAATACATCGATCTCAGTACAAAAACCCGCCCCGGATGAATCGATCCTCGGCTGAGGTTTAGCTTGATGGTCTCCGTTTGTTTTCGAGCTTTTCCACAGTCGTCACACACCCGTATATGCCATGTCAAGATAAACTGACAAACCGACCGAAATCCTCCGTTCTCTCAGGTAACAGACGGCGAGATCTGCATCGCGGTGGACCCATAATGATGGAAGGAAAGGGTGAAATGTCTTTCGAGCGATTCTTTCGACTGTTTCGGCCCTTTGTTCTGCGTTTGTCTGGAAAATAACAAGCGGACCTCGCTGAACAAACACCTCAAAATGGCCGATGCGCGTCACGCAGCTGTGCACATGTGACAGAGGAGGAGCGCGCGCTGCTGCTGAGCGCTTCTGTCAGCTGGATTTATGCAGTGAGGAGTGTTGAGACACGTTTTCTTTGAACGTGTCACGACGGTGTATTTCAGGGTTTTTTGTTGTTGTTGTTGCGCAATATGTCTCACATACTCCCATTATTTGTCTGTTACAACTCCGTTTTAACTTACCATTAATAGTGTTAATATTCGGCGGGGTCATAACATGGATTTAATGATTAAAATGGTTTTCAAGTGTCTACGTGGAGGATAGATACGTTAGTTGAATGTAGATCAGACATGAATTTAGAAAAGAAAACAATTGTAATGCCATTTCGACCATAATTTATTAAAGATATAACATATACACATAATTTAATTGTACATAGTACTCATTTCAATTGTGATAAATGGATAGTGATTTGAATATTCAATTACTGAACCTAAATATCCCTTGAATCACATGGACTGCAAAATAGACGTCTGTTTACCATTTACGTCTCTCTCTCCGCGCGAAAATCCGGTGTCACGTGACGGTACAAAGGCAGTATTTAAGCCAGTGGCGCGCTCTTCACACACAAGCTTTTGGGGAGACGTGAGTGGTTGGTTACAGTGTCTGTTTATCGTTCATTTTCCGTGAGTATTTTTCCTAAGTTTGAGTGGGTTTAAGTTATTTGAGGCTTTCAAATGATTTTAAGAAATGTCAGTGTGCGTTTAAATGTTTTAAATGTAACTTTATGATTGTGGCTCGGTTTCATTCAGTTTGTGTGGGCAAAGACTGAGGCCTGCTCCTCTCTTTTGACGTAGGCTTGTTTTTGTGGGGGTTTTTAGATATAATTCATTAATCTACATAACCTTAAGACAATACAAACAAAACGCCATATGTTACACCAAACTTTAACTGTTAGTTGTTTTAGTGTAATTAAAGCGTGGTTATCTTGACGCGTTAACTGTTAATGCCGAGTTCAGACTGCACGATTTTAGCCCCGATTTTGGCTCGCCGACAGGTTGAGAAAGCGCCGACAAATGCCCGAAATCACAGGCAAATCGTTGCTCGTTCACGCGAGTGACAATCATGCAGTGTGAATGAGCAAAGACGCGATCTGAGAGAATCACCGACGAGTCGCCGACGCCCGTGAGATATCTGGCATGCTAAATATCTGGACCTCTCGGCGATTCAAAATTCTGCTCTGTGAAAGTGTTCTGACTGAAAACTACATCGGCGATGACCGACAGCCAATGAGAGCAAGATACAGAGCAGCGGGGAGGAGTTATAGACCAGAATATCAGTATTTTAATAGATATATTTACAAGTATATCAAACAGAAACAAAGTAGCCTACATATTGCTTGACCAGCAGCACATTGCAAAATTATTTCTTTACCCCCAACTCTCTTTGTAGAACACACATTCCTTGCTCAGAGCTCAGCAAGTTGATCTCGTCTCCCCAACTATTTCCTCCTGCATAATCTTTTTTTTCTCTCCTTTTCGCTGCAAATTGGGATCTTCTTGCAGGCTATAATTTTTAATAATAATTTGAGTCTCGCGCGAGAACTCCGGTCACACGCGTGGTCTTTCGTTATTTTCTCATCACTTTTCGCGTGTGTTTGGTTGTGAAACGTAGTTTGCGTGCCTAACAGTTGTCGGCGATTCTTCCTCTTGTAAAGTCATGCAGTGTGAAACCTCCTGTCGCCGATCCATCGTTCAGTGTAAACACAGCAATGACTGAATGCTGGTCAAGATAGTCATGCAGTGTGAAAAGAACAGCGACCCGACTACATTGAAAATCGTGCAGTCTGAACTCGGCATAAGTTAGTAAAAACGTTACTTCAGTCAACAATATAAAATGGTCATGGGCGTAGATTACGGGGGGGACGGGGGGACGTGTCCCCCCCACTTTTTATAAAATGTAAATTCGTCCCCCGCACTTTTTCATAGGGCAAGTGTGTCTTAGTTGAGGTTTTTGCGGGTGTGTAATGTTATAGCCTACATCGAGATTTAAAATCCAAAGAGTCAAGAATAGTCTATACGTGACTTTCACGTTTCCATGGTAATCAGTCACTCGTGCATCACGACACGCCCATGCTTGCACCTGCGCCGAATCCATCAGTTTCAAAGAGGTCGCAATGATTTGAAAAAACGGCAAAAAAACTCTTCACTCCTTTTTCGCAAAAAAGTCAAGCATTGTAAGTAAGTTGTCATAGTAGTATCCGAATTGTTTTGCACAGTGATGAATAACTCTGCCTATTTCTCTTGTTGAATAAATTGAAAATATTCACTACCCGCACAAACGAAACGTGCACTTATTTTCAATCTTGTTTTACTCGTAATGTCTTTTATTTTCACAGATATGTTATCAAAGCCCTTCAAATTGGAATAAACATGGAGATTGTTAATGGTGAATGTGTATTTTCATGCATCAACCGTCACGATCTGCTTGAATCAGGCAGCGTTGGAACATGTGTAGCCTACGTGATGTTTACCATAATTCTGTAACACTTTACAATTAGATAGAAAAGTTTACAGACAAACTTTATTTTCTCTTGAAAATGCCTAACTAGAAAGTTTGAAGTAGTTTTAAAAGCTTGAAGTTTGAAGGTTTTCAATTGGAAAGTTTTAGTTTAGTAAGACAGACTTTGTTTAGGCTATTGAGGAAATGTAATTTTGCCAAAAGAAGAACTTTTATTTTAATTAAATGTTATTTTTAAATCAGCTTCAGTGTGATATTTAACCATATTATCATGCTTAACACTGATCATTTGAATAATTGTAATGCGATGATCCGATATCTAAATCAGAAAATATCATATGGTTGGCGGGTGGATTATTTATTTTTAACAGTGTATTCGGGGGACTCAAAGTGCACCAGATTCATGAATTTTTCTTTAAAATGTAAAAAAAATTCTTATTAAAAAACATGATCAGGGTTGTACCACCTCCGCCTCGTTTTATGCCAGGAAAAACCCTGCATGTGCAAAATAAATTACTGAACATGCATTTCTTTTATTGCTTTAAAAATAAATAGCATATTAAGCCAATTAAGCAAAAACCTGTCAACAAAATTATGAAGAAAAAAAAAAAACTGGTATTACATTTGACATTCTGTCCCCCTCACTTCTGAAATGACGGCTACGCCCCTGAAAATGGTTGACATGAATTCAGCTCACTTACATTTACAAACCACCGCGATGTAACGTGCAATTAATCTACCATTGTCTGGTAATCTATACAGTGTAGTCAATTAATGAATTTAAGAGTTATTATTCCTACAATTTATCACGAAGTACACCTAGTTTGCATTTTACTTCTCCTTTACTACTTGGTTAATGGCATGTCAACGACATATCATATTTCTTTTTAAACTGATGAATTTGTCACAGAGTTCCTGAATTGTTTTCTAGGTGAAAACATGAGCTCCATCAGAAGACCCAAAAATGCTGAGAATCCCTCTGAAAACATCAAGGTATTTGAGAACATCTCCCTTAAGCTCAGTGGATCTGATTTAATTCAGTTACTATTAGATGTAACGTATGTTGATTAATGGCCCCTAAAGTATTAAATGGATGTGATAGTATTTTCTTCCCTGTTGTGATGTATATGCCACTATAAGATGGAGGGGAAGATATTTTGATTAAAGATTTCAAGGGTATATGATTAAAGTAATGTGCATGGGTAAATCCTGTATAATACTTGGAATGTTCATTAAGAATTGTAGGTTGATTTTTCGTGTTTTTATAAAGGTAGTGGATTGTGTTTTTTGTGGCTATGTAACTGTGACCTCTGACCTGACCATTATTAAATAACCCAAACATAAGAATTAGTCTTGTAAAGAATGATGTCAACTACTCGAAGTTAGGATAAACTGAACCGCAAGAGACCTTGCTCTGTCTCTGAATTAATCATTGTCAGTGTGTTGAGATCCAGTAACTTGTGCATCCGTCTGCTACTGTATTAAGTGAAAACATTAACCAACTCCAAACTTGCAGTTGGTCATAAGGAGACTTCTGTGGTGAGTTCCCACGGTAATTACAGGTTAAAGAATGTTGCAGTTAGATAATAATGCAGGCGGTCCAATAGCTGCCCGTGGGAATTGGAGGTGTTTACGGGATGCAGCTGATGTGTGGCCTGCCCCTTTCCCACGCTTGTTAGAACGGCCGATACGTGGAGTTGCTCCGATACCTTGCTTGCCGTCTTGAACTGACAGCTTAACAAGTGTAAGAGGAGAATAATAACTGTTGAGGCAGGTGATTTGAGCCTGTTACTGTGTGTGTGGATAGAGTTCCTCAGTTTTCTGTCTCACAAAAATGAGCCTTTATCCTCAGATTCTTGTTTTATTACTATGACACCTGAGGACCCTGAGATTAATTCTTTAACTTTATTCTTTCCTCAGAAATTCTTTGTAGCGCCAACATCTGGAGTGGGATCAGGAAGGAGGACGCTCCAAGTCCTTCAGCCGTCTGCTGTAAATAAGAGCCTTGGTCGTATAATTGAGGTACATAACAGTTGTTGCCATATTGGACTTAGCAAACTTTAAAGCCTTTAGTTGGAGTGAAACGGTGTGAATGTTAAAGCCGATCTCACCCTGTTTAGAATGGCAAATCGGTTCCTAAAAGGAAGATGTGGAGCGCAGAGCAGGTTAAAGGTTCAAAGAGGGTGAAAGCAGAGGTGGCTGTAAAATCCACAAGTCCAGAAAATGAGAACCAGCCTGAGGGGGTTACGCAGGAGGCCTATGAGCTCATGATCAAAGGTAAGTCATCACACATCAGAGGCGCTGATTAGATTATTTACATTCCTGTTAATGCTGCCATGCAGAGACGCATTGCTTGGGTTTGTTAATGCATTCTCTTAACCCAGTTTATTGTTCATTGACTATTAAAGTGGAAATTTAAGCGGTTAGTCAAGTTAAAATCTCGTTATAGCACCACCATCTTGCAGTACAACCTGTGATTTCACGGAGTTTGTCTTGCCTGAGTTAAACTGATACAACTGTAGAGACATTGAAGGGCAGATTGTGAAAGATAAAGGCAGACCATGGAAACTGGAAAGCCGCAGGGCTGGTCGGGGACCAGTTTAATCAAGACCGGATAAGCGAGACCCATCTCATTCACTCAATCGCTTGCAACACTTGTTTAATTCGGACTGAATTCATTCTGATTGATGAATCCAAATGCAGTTTACATGAACGCTAAACGTGATCGGGTTGATGTCACAAGCTTCAAATCGGAGTAGATTTTGTGACATGCGAACTGCACAATTACAGTTTCCCCACCGTTTGCACATATTAAATATTCTCCTACATTGGTTCTTTATTAGTTTTAAAAAGCATGCTTAATATTTATCCATTTCAGCTCATAATGGAGTAAATGAGCATATGAACCGTTGTGCCATGCTGCCAAAACGTCCTTCCCGTGCCCAAAACCTGTCTTCTGTGGATGAGAATCCAAAACGAGGACTGGTGGGATGTTCTGTACAAATGCTGAGAGAAAGAAGAATTTGAGGGATGACGGGTCACTCATTTATGACGCTTTATTCAACCGAAAAAACAGCTCATTCTGTGCGTCATACGTCATTGCTCTATTTCAACGTCATTGCCCATGCGTAGTCCTGTCAGTTTTGGTTTTCAATCTAAGGGTTTGCATGTTCTCTCTATCGGATTAGAAAAGGAATAAACTGCCCCTTTCAATCCGATCGAAATTTCTTTCGGATCGAGCTCAATCAGATCGAGGTGTTAACATAGTTTTACTTGTGACATGCCTTCAAGCACCTGTTAGTGGTATTTGTAATAAGTTTAAGCAATAAATAATATAATAAATCATTACTTAATAAAACAACTTGTAAACCTTTTTTTTTCTCTCTCTCGGATGCAGCTATTGTATTGGATGTTTCTCTTTCTCCCCAGAAACTCCTGGCTCCTCCTACTGGAAGGAGGTGGCAGAAGAGAGGCGGAAAGCACTGTTCAGTGTTCTCCAAGAAAATGAAAAGGTGAGTTAATCGTTGAAAGGTTTTTCTTTTTTTGCTAATGTTTTGCCATCTTGCTCCATTTCTCTGTATAGGGCTGCTGAATCAGTTGTTCATGACACTTGTTTAGCGTGACCATAGGTAGCTGTAATTAGTACATTACTCTTTATTGGGGGGGGTCTTTTAATTTACAGTCTTTAATTTGCCCTACCTAGAAGTTTGTCAAAGGTCACCCTGGTATGATTGCAATCTTATTGATTTAAATGTGATGCCTGTTATTTTGTTTCAAAACTAGTTGCACAAAGACATTGAAGCCAAAGATGAACAGATTGCTCTATTGAAGAGTGAGAACGATGAGTTACAGGAGTTGGCACAGCATGTACAACACATGGCTGACATGATCGAAGTGAGTTCTGTGTGGCGTTTAAATAGTGTGGTCAGCCTTGCCATGATTTGATTGCAAGGATTTAACCACCATTATGGTGTGACCAAAGAAAAGTAACCTCAATGTTCAAATAATGCCCATGTTAACACTGCTTTTTCACATTTCAATCAGAGATTAACCGGTAAAAGTCCAGACAATCTAGAGGAGCTGCGTGAGATTGCCTTTGAGCCTGAAGATGACGAGGATCAAGACGAACATGGAGATGAGAGTGATTCTGATGAAAGCCTGAACAGTGTTGAACTAAACACAGAACAATCACACCACTGTGTGCCACATAAAGATGATTTCACAAATGAAGAGAGCTGAAGTGATACTCTTCAAAATATTGAACTGTGGTTTGGTCTGAAGTGAATTTTTTTTCTTTTTGCCTTTTTTTTTTTTTTAGGACAATTTTGCACCTTTGTTTTAATACTTTTATCTTTGCTGTAAATTAGCTTTAATTTTCCGTACCTGTAGTTCATATTCTGCCAGTGTACATATGTAAACTTAAATGCATACAGTGAAAATAAACTCCTATTTTGTACACATGTGCTTTTCTCCTGATCTCTTCTCTAAGTGCAAGCATAGAGCTTGTCTGTCTTGTGCAGAGCATCGTTCATCAGGGCTCTGCTGGAATCCTCAACCTTGAGGAGCTCCTGAAGGTAGTTTTCAAGGCCAGCTGTCCCAGTCCAGACTCACCAGTTTCTCCAGACCGGACTGCAGACTCGGAGTCTTGGGAGTTCTTGAGGTGGTGTGTGTGATTGGATGTTACAACGGAGGATGTTGTGCTGGTAGCAGTTCCAGTGCTGTTGTGGAGAGATTGCTGTCTGGAGAAATTAGCCTTTTGGTAGGGTGTTGTAGAGTCCAAATTCTTGACTCTGAGTTTGGTGCCTTTTCAAAGAGGAAAGCTTTCGCACAGCCCTTCCTACTTAAACATTGTACAATTAGTGTTCAGACAGGTTTAGAAGTTATATGCTTCAGCTACTGTACATTTTGTCCTTTTAATTTAAAAACTAAACCAGAACATTATAGCCAGAGCTACTTCTCTTACAAAGGATACTTGGCATGACAAATGCAAGATAAGACAAAAACAGTTTGAAAGCTGGATTCATGATGTATTTGCAAAAACAAAGAATGTCACATAGTGTAAAGCAACACACTTTTTGACCATTGTCATTACACTTTTGTTAGACTTAACTAAACTGGAATGCGAAGTTCTAATTCCCAGCATGCTCTGCATGAGACTGGATCATTCATTGAAGTTTTTTTTTTTGTGACATGTATTCATTGTTTATCTTGGGGTGAGTGTACAGTTGTACTATATTTTCTGATCGTTTCTTGATAATATTAAAACAAATGTTTTTCAACAAAAGGAAAACCACATCAAAAGTTAAACTAAAAGAAATTTAAACTATTTATTTTTGTGTAATGTTCAGGATCATTACTCCTGTCTTCAGTGTCACAATCACTGACATTACATTTCCCCCAAAATTCTTCAATAAATAGTAAGTTCAAAAGAACAATTTATTCAAAATGGGTTATTCAAAATGTAGCAAAGTATTTTCCCTTTTAATCAATTTAATGCATCCCTCGCTGAATTTCACAACCTTTGAATAGTATATTTTAAAAAAAAGCAGTGTCATGTGATTATGCAAAAATAAATTTTATTGCCACTTTCAGCAGAGGAAATACAGTAAACTAAAAAAATGAAACAATGAGGGAACATTAGCATTGTGACATCAAGTGAAATCCGCTCTCATTCAAACAGTAGTAGCTAAAGCTATTGCAACGGCAAGCTGAGCGCTCAAGCCCTCGACATGTACAGTCACACACTCACAAAACCATAACACCTTTCCTATCAAGGAGGACACTAATGAGGTTTAAACAATAAAATGCAGTTCACTGAGCTTCTGTCTGAGATGAATACAAGGCAATAAATTCAACCTTTTCACTTGATATCTCTGTGCAAAGAAAGAAATTCTCAAGGAGTGATCACCAATGCCCAGGGTCAAATACTGTAACGGTGGTCATTCCTCACAAAGCAAAAGGAAAAAATTAATTTCTGTGACTGAATACAGAAAACAGGAAAAAGGAAACATTTTTGAATATGTCGTAATTCTGATAAATAGAAACCACAAAACAGCCTTAAATATATGGACTACGGTATCATTATGGCTTTAGGAGTTTGTGCAGTAGATGCCACATAACATGTTAAGAAACAATCTTCCCGAAACATTTCAGTTGTGCTTTTGGAGGCAAATACTTACAGTAACCTTTCCATACTCAGTACATTCCTCGAAATGTGCTCTTTTGATGGATTTAAGCCCCTGCTTTCATACAATTCTCAATGTCATAGAAGAAATGTGTAAAAATAGGTACGGTGATCTACAAAACTGCGTTTTAATTGTCGACATGAGCGTAAATTCACATTTGAAAGACCAACACTGGGTGTGTTAACGTCACAGAGCGAGGCAAGCGTTCGATTAGCAAAGAGCGTTTTTTCAGGTCATGTGCATAAGCATACTGAGAGACGTTCAGGAAAAGTTCAGCACAAATACTGTAGAACTCAGCGAATACATTGCTAAAAGGTGATACCGCTCAATAAAACATTTTTATATGTAAAATGCCAAATATATATAGAAAATTATTTCATAGTAGCCCCTCAATAATACCAAATCATGACTGTACCTAATCATATTGTGAACAGATGTTTAGTACAATATTAATACAATCTGTTCTCAGTATTTATTTATTTTTTTAGGATGATCAAATCAGCATCTTACCATTTATAGTGAGGAGAAATAAAAAAATAAATTAAATGATATTACAGTCACGTGACTCAGTAGTAGTACAGTAACAATAGGCACAGAAGCAAGTTCGGATCACAGAGCAAATAAGCTTCCAGTTTTCATTTATGCACAAAGCAAAATTCACAGTAATGCATCACGCTTCTCTGACTGAATAAAAGTGCATTTTCAGATACTCTGATGGGCTCCAAACAGCTCTTGTTGCAAGATCCCATGTGCCCAGGTATTAGTACCATGTTAATGCAATTCTCCACTACAGGCTCCGTCGTCCATAGAAATATTCACTCCTGACCAGTGAAGGCAAGCGAGCGACCATCCTCCACGCCGTTTTTTTTTTAGTAGTTCATATGCCCGGCTGGGTTGGAACAACACCTAAAATCCTTCCTTTCCCAGCGGTTTTAGAAATCTCACTTTGTCCAGGTCAAAAAAAAACTAAAAAACAACGAACTCGAGCATTTAAACGGTCCCTTGTAATCCCTGAAACGGAACGACACGTACAGAGAAAAAGAAAAAAAAATCCCAGGACAAAATTAAAATAAGATTTGCTGTGCTATTTACACACCTCTGACAGTGCAACTGCAAATAACTAACTGCCAATAATAAATACTCTTATTGTTCAATCAGCAACAATGACTCATGACCACTGCGACACAGTGTATAAAAGAAAACATCCTGTAGAAAAGGAGACCTCGTGATGAAGGTCTCAAGATAAGGGCCAGCATCGAAGCCGAAGCCTCACTGTTCTACTTGTGAGCAGGTTGTGTGTGTTTCCCGCCAGGTGTGTGCAGGGTCACGAGGATGAGAAGTTGATTTTTCTAAAATGAAGTGGTAACCGCATTACCACGGCGAGTTCCCAGCCGCACAATCTCCCTCGGTACCGTGTCCAACTGCTCGTATGCCAGACGCCCATCTTCACCTGACAACACAAACACACACCAACAAGCTCTGTAAGACACAGGAAGGCTGGAGTTGTTATTTATAGGCGTTGAGACAATGTATGTGCAACAGAGTTTTTAAAATCAAGTTTAAGACTTATTAGACCTGCACAAATAAAATGTACAGTCCATAGAGAACAAACTGATTTTGAAGGTGCAGTGCTCATATTTATTAAATGAAATCATTGCATTTTTAAGTTTATGGACCCACAGGGACTCTGGAGCTAGCATATTCCCAAAAGATATATATTGTACAGTATTTATTTTCCAAAAAATACACTGTCTAGAATGGGTCAGCCGGATG
This sequence comes from Semotilus atromaculatus, assembly GCA_031834385.1. Taxonomy (NCBI): domain Eukaryota; kingdom Metazoa; phylum Chordata; class Actinopteri; order Cypriniformes; family Leuciscidae; genus Semotilus; species Semotilus atromaculatus. The sequence continues at coordinate 34,210,584 of JAULUF010000022.1, forward strand.
TACACTCATTTGCAGAAAGAGTGAAAACAAGAAGCATCATTGAATTGACTATTTGTGCAGCCGGTGTGTAATTGTGTATGACTGGATGTTTTACCAAAACTGAGGAGGGTTTCTATGGCAATCTGGTGGAGCTCTTCATCCGCTGAGTCACACAGTAACACCACGGCGTCAATGCTCTCCACAGCCTGAAAATAACCCGAGACACACACAGAGGCTTGAAGTAACCAATCATTGACGTGATTTTAGCTTGAGTTTGAAGTGACGTGTGGTTCAGTGAAACTAACCTGCAGGCAGCTCAGAGCGGCACATGCTGCTCTGGGTGTGTGTAAGCCAACTTCTGATAAGGCTTGTGTGTAACAATCAACAGCCTGTTGAAGAAAAACACACAGACAAGATTAAGAGTGTCCTCAAATAGCCGTACATTAATTTTGTGCTGCATGATGCTACAGTACAATGATTATTGAATTATTAGTGAATTTGCACATTTAATTTATTCATATTTTTATTTCTTCATTTATATTATTTTTATCATGACATTTTTATTTCTATGATTTTATTTTTGTAAATGTGTTTGCTTTATAGTTTATACACATTTTGGACATTTTTATTCACATCCTGGTATTTCTATCCAGCATTTTAATAAAAATTTTCCAAATATGCTTTGAAATACACTACTGTTTAAAAGTTCGATCTGAAAGAAATTAATAGTTTTATTAAGATAGGATGCATTAATCAAAAGTGACAGTAGAGGCATTTATAATGCTAGATTTCTATTTCAGAATAAATGTTGTTCTTTCTATTTATCAAAGAATCCTGAAACAAAATGTATCAGTTTCCACAAACAGCACAACTGGTTTTAAGATTGATAATAAATCAGCAAATCAGCATATTAGAATGATTTCTGAAGGATCATGTGACACTGAAGACTGGACTAATGATGCTGAAAATTCAGCTTTGCCATCACAGGAATAGATTACATTTTAAAATATATAAACAGTCATTTAAGTTGTAATAATACTTCACAATATTACTGTTATTTTTGATCATATAAATGGAGCCTTGGTGAGCATAAGAAACTCTTTCAAAAGCATTACAAAAAATCTTACCGACTCTAAACTTTCGAATGTTAGATGATGTCGATATAAACCTGGCTATAGACTAAAATCGTGTAATGTGGTAAACGACTGACCTTTGACCTGAAGGGCATGTGTGAGGCAGCAGAGGAGAGGAAGGCAGTAGCGGCCTTCATCACGTCAGGGTCATCCGAGGTCAGCAGCCCAGCGACTGCCCACAGGGTTTGAGACCGGGGCTGGAGACACACGACGGACACTTCCTGTAGTTCCTTCAGAGAACGTTCTGTGTCCCCACAGCTCAGGGCTTCTTCAAGCATGACTGGTTTGGACACAAAAGAGAAAGATTACACTATGCTAATAATCTCTTAAAGCTATTCAACAAATTACTATTATTCAACAAAAATGTCTTACCTTCTTTGGCTAAATCCAGCAGGTGTCTCTCCATGTCCGTGACATCGTGTTCAACAGAGTAGCGGTGGAACTGAAACACGGTGAGGACATCCTGTGCCATAGAGGACGGTGACGGACATGAGGAAGAAGCCAGCTCGCTCCTGTCCACCATTTCATTCACCACCATCCTGATCACTGGACACACATGCGAACACAGGAAGATGAACGCTGATGTTACACTCATAATAATTCAGCAGATTGCCGATCACTCTTTCTGCAGATTATTATTGTCACTACCTGAGTCGGGAGAGTGAGGCAGAATCTGTTGCAGTGGCAAGGCAAAGCTGAGATGCATGTGCTTTAACAGTTGGTCCAGTGTAGTATGGAACAGACCACCACTGCAGTCGCACCACAGAGACATCAGCGCCGGACGCTCCACCAGCCCAGGCAGCACTGGTGACCAAACCAAGAGAGGCGAGGTGAAGTGAAAAAACTGGTCAGAAATATTTCTTAGGTGCCATGACATTTTGAATTATTTGTGTTACACACACACACACACACACACACACACTTTGTTATTGTATCAATTTAATTTCTTTTCAAAAATAAAAACTTCCATAGGCTTACTTATATTATTATTTCCAGTCTTTTTTTATTGCCATTTTCGACTCACTTATATTATACTTTATTGGTAGTAGTAATCTGTCACAAAACATTCCTCATATAAACAATAATCACACATGTGTCATCACATGGAAAAAAACTCAAATAAAGGGTTGTAAAATTATCACTTGGGTCATCAAGATTATACTGTTGTTCTGTCAAACTAAATTCTTATTATTTACTATTTATTTTATTATTATTTATTTTTAATTATTAATACTATTTCATTTGAAGTATGCAATGTTGCTAGTAAAATAACCTATTTCTGTCTGTTAACTGTTTATTTACTTTCTAAAGCCATTACTAAGTGCTATAATAATGTGTAGGATGCTATTTGTAGTTATGCTTCTGAGCAACAATATTTAGCTCAAGCAGCCAAAACTCTTTAAAAGTCAAGCTTTGAAGTAAATATACTCATATTAAAAATAAAAGTGGGTTGCATTGATGCCATATAACAACCTTTCAGTGAACAGTCCTTAAAAGAATCACTTTTTTTTTCTAAATGTGAAGAACATTTTCTTCAGAGAAGAGATGTCATTGCAAGATGGAAGGAGAAGTTATTTTTGATTAAAGATTAAGATTAAAGAGGACAGACTACTTAAAATAAAAAAAAATAAAAAAAAATATATATATATATACTTTTTTTGCAATGGAAAGATGCTAGGAATGTTAAAGGTTCTTCATGGATCCATCAATGTCATTAAAACACCTTTATTTTTAGTGATAAGTAAAAAGGGCAATGCTGCTGAAACATCAAAATTCTCCCACAAGGAACACAAACACTTTACAAAACAACAGCAAAAAACTAATATATATATATGTATTCAAATATAACAAACAAAGATATACTCACCATCCGACACTGAAGTGCAGCTGCCTGGTCTGTCAAAGTTTCTCTCACTGAGCTCCTCCAACAGGAGAGTTTCAGTTGCTAGTTTGTGCAGGTATGTCTTGTGCTGCGACTGCCTTCCTCCTGAGGTCAACAACTACATCCCATACATAAAGAAACAGCATTTTATATCAACAAAACACCTTGATATGCTTTAATCTGTGGTGTATGTGAGCAGTTGAGACAAAGGAAATCACACTATTGTATGAAGTTTGAGAAGGAAAAGAAAGCTGTAAAGGTGGAAACACAGAATCACCTGAATGAGATGATTACAGTATTGTAGATGAACAACAATGGCAACGTCTAGGTTCTCGTTTCCCGTGGTGAGAGGCAACGGGCTGCCGGCCACACTGTTCCCAACACCAGTGTCCTCTGTGAGGGCTTCACTCAGGTGTCCTCTTGCTTCTGGATGTTGGACTGACCTGTCGGACGTGTAAGACATACTGTCACCACAAGGCGGCGCTGTATAATCACAACTACTGAAGTTCCTGAGAGAAAACAGGTCACCAAATGGTGTGATGTCCAACTCACCCGATTCGTTCTGACTCCATGTCAATAAAGACAGAGCGAGAGAGGGTGCCCGCATCATCTCCTGTGTCATCATCATCGAAGTCAGATGTGTTGAGAAAGTCGAAGCTTTCCAGAGCGCTCTCCACAGTCAAACTGAGGCTTGATGAGCGGCTCCTAAGGGCAGGTACACGGCACTGAGGAGAGACAACAACACCCTTCACAGACTGTTCATTCAGAATTTAATTGAAAGCTTTCCCTTGTGTCCGTTTTGAGTTTTTCTGAACCATTGTATGCTTTAACATCAGTGCAGATACACCTAGTGTTTACTCCTGAAAAATCTGATACTTTTTTTAAATCAAGATTATATTACATGGATCAAAAATGACATTAAAGACATTGTAATGTTCAAGGATAAACAATATTATCTGTTTGTTACACCAATATTTTATATCTAAATTGTTCATGCTCCTTTACTCTATTTTTACAGTTAGATTATCACCAATAGTTGAATAACACTGTTAAATGTAATATTTAGCAAATATAAAAATAAAAATAAAATTATATATATATATTTGAAGAGAGAATTCGCGAGAGTGCAGATTCAGTTAGTAAGCGTGCACATTGAACAAAACTTTCTTCATCACCGGTTACTAATCGGAACGGCTCGGATTTGGCCATTGCATTTTTTCACTGCAAAAATATGCGTGACAAGAAATCCTTGATGCAACATTAGCAGACCTAAATGTAATTCCACAATCAACACTTAAATAAATTTAGTTCAGCTGTACAGGGGCATCTTTTGCCCCCTTATCTTGAATTTTGGAGGCATTCTTGCTCCCCGACCCTGTTTTTCCTGAGTTCAGATGGCTTTCTTGCTAATAAATGCATCAAACGTCATGATCAATCAAACTCGGGTCTGCACCAAAACATCTAAAGTTTGAAGACCACAAACAGAGAACTCATTCACCTTGAGCAGGTCTTCAAGTCTCATGACCTCCTGCTCCAAGTCCTGCAGCTCCACGCAGCGCTGGCCTAAGCTCTCCAGCAGCAGGAGCAGAGACTGAATGGCCTCCTCCAGGCTGCTCTCCAGGAAAGTAATGCTACCCTCTCCAGCCCAGCTCAGAGCGCCGGTCTCTGGAAGCATGTCAGAAGAGGTGAGTCTCCTCACCAGCTGCCTGGTCAGACTGCCTTCCTCCCCGTCCAGCTCCACTGGCTTCAGCTCCAGGGCTTCATCAGGCATGTTGGGCTCCAGGAACATCACATCCTCCGGTCCAACTGCGGACAGCTGACTCTCGGAGCACAACGAGAGGGCAGCGGAGCCTGTGCCGGGCCCCTGGCCCTCAACCTGGTCCCACTCCAGGTCTGGATCGCTGGCGCTGACACTGCCGCAGTCTTCCTCAACGCACTCCTCCTCAACCGGCCTGTCCTCAGCGACGGGAGCCGGTTGAGAGGTAGGGTCCGTCTCAGGGGGCGTGACGGTGATCTCGGGGTTTGACTGGATGGGGCCGTGGCTTGAGGTTGACATGTCAGAGAAGGTGAAGGACAGACGCTTGCATTCGGCCAAACCGCATCCGCCGTTTTCAAAGACGTCATCTGGTAAAGTGGACTGTGCGATTGAAAGAGAAAGAAAATATGGTAAGTAAGGCTTCCTTATGCCATTTAGTCTTTTCAGTAGTGTTATTTTTGTTGCTTTAGTGATCTAAAGATGCGAACAATAATTCAAGTCCAAAAGTTCCAACACACTAAAGAGCAGTAAAAGAAATAAAAACCTCTATGAAATGGTTTAACACAGGAATTCCCAAATGTTTTTGTAGGTTGAACAAAAGCAAATTGTCTCTCCTGTGTTAACTAATCCTACTGAAACAAGAAATTGGGTGTGAAATTCTATGATTTATCTATCTTTTTTTATTAAACAGCCAATCAAACCATGATTAGCCACATGAAGACCGCCCATAGATTGTTCAATGACATCTGAAACATACTTCTCACAAAACTGAAAGCAATTGTGAAAACTAAGATAACCTGTGTTTAAAATGTACTAGGTTGATATTTTGTGCTTTGTGACTTAAACTTATACATTTACATGTCAGTAAGGTTAACTATTTTAGTTTAAGTGGGTGATTCTTGCTCAGATTTTATTTTAATCGAACAAAAATTTCTAAACGACCTGAGAATAATATTTGTGAATATCTTAAGTCCATCTTCTTGGAAATGAAAGGTTTAAAATATGAATGTACCTGCTAAATGTTTGTTTTGTGAACTGTGCATACAATAGGCCTCAAAGCTAACAGACATGAACTAAAAGCCACAGTTTCGTTTTCATGGGGTCTTTGAACAGTAATGCTAGTCTAGAAGAAAAGAAAAGAAAAGAAAAGTGACACACAGACTTCACTCAGAACGGCAGGGCACACAGTGACCTGACTCACGTAAACTTCCAGACTGGACCTTGAGCGAGGTCTCAGTGCGGCCAGATCGCCAAAAGAGCGACTGCGTCTGAGTTTCTCTAAGAGCGTCTCTCTGAGCGTGTGCAAGAACGAAAGACGCTGACCCTCCCACCGTCGGGGCTGCCACTTCTTTGCCATCGAGAAACACGCACACAGACACACACACACACAACAGCCACGATGCACACGGTGCCACAGGGAGGATACAATTCATTACACAACAGCACAGACTACACAAGAACATTCACACACAAGCTGCAAGTGCCGTCATTTTTAATAATACACACAAAATAATAAAAACTGAACTCATAACAGCTAGTAGCGTTAATATTTAGGTTAGTACTGAGGTGTTAAGGTGAGAAAGGTGACAGTGTGATTAACATTCACTGTTTTCAAAATTTCAGTATCCTGTATTATATGTATGCCCTTGTGAAAAAGAAGTGTACTTAATTGAATTGAATGTGCAATTTTAAAAAAAGTACTGTGTAATGTCAAATTAAAAGTGTAACTTTACAGTACATATTCAATTATGTTATGTCTTTTCTCCTATTACCTGTCTTTTGTCAGCTAAATGCATTGAATATAAATTTCAAATAATACATTTTTATTTACTTGTATATATGCAATTAAGTGTATAAACATGCACATTCATTTCACACCTAAGTATATTCTTTTATAAAGTATTTTATTTCCATAAGTACTTTTTTTTTTAAGTATGCTAAAGTGTACTTTTTAGTACACTTGCTAAAGTGTACACTTGGTACAGTATGCTAAAGCGTGTTTTTCATGGTGATAGAAGCAGACTTAAAACAGAACTGTGAAGAGTATCCGAAGTGCACTCACAAAGAAAGACGTGTCCTGGAAAGTGGGCGTCTCGGGTGTGCCTTGGCTGTACACTGAAACTCGTCTCTGGAGGGCGGTGGCTTTACTCACGTTTCCTGAGGACAGGGTCAGATCCTCCACGTCAAACGGACTGTAAAAACAAGACATATGTTCATGTACAACAATCTGATATCATACAAAAGTAATAAAAGAAAGGAAACACTAAAATGAAAGAAACTGGGGGGGAACTTGTTATGACTTATAAGCCCCATTAAAGCACTATGGCACTTCCATGACTGTCCTGAAGAGGGCAGTGTAAATCAACACTTCCATCTACTGTGGCTAAATTGACTAAAACACCACACTTCTTATCTTTTTTTTTAGATAACATCACTTACAACCAGGCAACCTCCAGGTTAAGTTTAATGGTTCCCAGGTCGTTGACATCTACAGCTACCACCTGAGGCATAGCGGTGAACAGGTCCTTGGTTTCACAGATCACGCTACCCACTAATATGTGAGTGGCCAACCCCTTTAACTCCGTCACCTAGCAGAAAAAAAGGTCATGCGTTGAGAAATTTCAGTTCAGCAATGTTTAATTCACAGCTTTCTTCATAGGAATACATTTTGTTGCAATCAAGGATGTAACCAAATACTCAAGACTGAGAGGATGAAATGTAAATTTTAGGACTGTCTTTGAAAACAAATATTGAGGGGAAGTGTTCTCTTGAATGTCTATAGTGGCTACAGCCCAGTTTGTCAATAGCCCCTTTCACACACATAGTCTTTACTGGTAAATAATCACCATTAAGAGATCGTGTGAACAGGACCTTTTAAAAAATATCAGTAAATCATTTCTGCCAATTTACCAGTATGAGAAGTTGTAACATTACCAGTAAATTAACGGTATGATGTTGTGTGAACCAAGAATGAAGACTAACACCAGTCCAGTATGAACACGTACGAGGTCCAAACGCACTGACATAAGAATCAGAGTTCTTATGGACATGACCCACAAAATTACTCCACGCTGTTGACTAAGCTCTGCTGCTTTCATTTAGTTTGCGTACTGTGCAAAATGCATACTGTGTGGTCATCCACTTACACTTGTCACTCAGAAGTAAAAAAAATGCTGTTAAATTAATCAGATTGTGAAACTAAAGAGCTGCTCCTCATGCAGGCAAATGAAGACAGCAGCGTTTAAAGATAGTTTCCGATGACTGACATCACAGAATTTACCAGTATTTTGGTGCTAATGTGTGAATGGTCTCTTAATGGTAAAAGCCAGAATGGCATTGCTTGCAACCCACCTTGATGTTGATGAGGTCTGTAATGAGGGGCATGAAGATCATCTCCTCTCCATCCCAACTCTGCTTGGAGTTTGTTTCGATCTTCCCCTTCAGTTTCCACCGCTGTCGGCCGTATCTCATGAAAATCTGCCAGGAATAGAAAGAGAGAGGCAACAAGAAAGAGAAAAATTAAAAAAGTAAGAAGCAGAAGTAGGAAAAAGCTACCAACACAAGTTCACTTAATCGTTAATAGAGCAATAAAGCAAAGGGAGTTTTCAGTATTTAGTTTTATACAGTCCTAAAAAATTTATTGGGTTTGGTGGGGATCAGAAGAGAAAACGTTGCTAGGAGAGCTGTGATTACGAATAAACTGGATGTACTTGGCAGAACAGCAAGCAATTAATATAAGAGTTAAGTCATTTTGATAGAAGACAGATGCATCTGGCTTTATTACAGAAAAACGTCATGAAACTTAATATGTTCTGGAAGAATTTTGTTTTTTAATTTATTTTCCAAGCTACTCACCTCATACTGATCGCCCGGACAAAGCCTGGCAAAACCAGCCAATCCTGAGACAGGAGGCAAAGGAGTTGAAAAGTTTGTTATTGAAATCCAACAAAAACATTATAGATTTTCCTTTTTTTCTGTGCTGAAGTCCTGTACCTTTCATTTTGATATGAAACTCCCCCAATAGGTTCTCCAGCTCGCCCTCAAAAGTGCACATGTTCTGAAAAGAAGGGAACACATAATAATACAAATTGCAGCTGAATTGAGAAATTGTATTAGCCATAAATATTTCTTGTACTTGTACTTTTCTTACTAAAAAGTAATCTGCATGATTGTTTTTAAATTAAATAAATTAAGTGTATATATTTATAACTTTTAGTGCTAAATAAAAAAATTAAAAGTGACTAGTTAATCACACATTTATCTGTAATTATTCATGATTAATTGCACCTAACATTAAAATGTGTAAATTTGTTCTCCAAATTAATGTAGTTTTTTAAATATTTGTTTAATGGTATCTTTTTAAGTACTATGAATGAAGGAGTCTCATAGATAACAATACTGCTACTGATGTCTCTATTATTATTTTTTATATTTTCTGAAAGTCTCTCTGAAAGGTGGTGTCTATAATTAGTATTCCCTTTAAAGCACCGCCACTACATATACACCTCTCATATATACTCAGACGTATTATTATATTATTACAGCATCATGACTTTTTTCTATACAAGTTTTGCTTTTCTAAGCTGTCAAAAATAGTTAAACTTCTAAAAGTGAAAACTTCTAAACCTGTTTGTCTTATGAAAATGTCCTCTCAGAGACACATCTGATTGGGATCATATAAACCGAGCCTAATTATATGGGCCAATTAGTCGAGATCATATAAACCGAGCCTAATTATAGGGGCCAATTAGTCGACTGGTCATTCAGACAACCCACAGACTAGTCGATTTAAAAAATATACTGTGTGAATATGCTAAAAATGGCCAACTGGTTAGAGAAACAAGCAAACATTTATAATGTACCTCTGTATATTCTTTGTATCTGCGGTTGACCTCCGCCAGGCTCTCACGTGTGCCTTTAGTTGAGGGTGAAGCAGTGAAGGCCTGTTTCATCTTACTGGCGCCATCACGCAACCTTCTCTGAATACAAAAGCCCTCGTACAGCTCATCGATCTGTAAAAACACACACACACAGCATTAGTGCACAGAATTATATTACACAAAAGTAGACTGCACACATTGCGCATGGTAACCCTTACTAAAAATAGCGTAAACACTAGCTTTGATGTCTAAATCGCTAGCATACATCATTACAGAGCCCTGGGGGTCCCCATTCAGCATAGAAACGTGGCTATTACTATCTACTGTAACGTTCTGTTAGCACAATGGAGCGGCGTAGTGGACGGAGCGATGAAAAATGAATTTGGGCACTTCAAAAGCAAACACAAAATGATGCGGCTCAGCGGCCCTCGGGACAATGGTAATGCCATACTTCTGTGACAGACGAGCAGCTCGGAGCCACGGCCTTTATCATGGAAATGCACATTTAGCACATTCACAACTCAGTGAACACTGGCCGGCTCAAATTAGTTATGCTAATCCTAAAAACGCTGAAGAGCGAGTGATTGAGGGGGATGGAGAGAGAGCGAGAGGGGCAAATGAGAGTGATGAGATGGACCGCAAGTGACAGAAACTAGTGAGCCGAAAGGGGCAGCAGGAACAGGGGATGATGCGGGAGTAGGCAGGGAGAGGGATGGACACTTCAGCCGAACGAGAGATACGGCAGTGTTCCCGGCACCGATCCGCTGCTGCTGCTGCTGAATCTGCAGTGCCATGACAAAATTATACATATGTCAGTGCTGTTTATGTATGCAGTTTCAAGTTGTTAAAGCTGACTGGAACTGATTGTTCCTAGTGTAGTGCTTGTTTGTGAGTAAATTAGACCCTCTTTAAAAAGTTAATTTATTTATTAACCAAATTTAAAAGAAGTGTTTTCTATTTGTAATTTAATATTGTTGTGGAAACTGATACATTTTTCAGGATTTTTTGATGAATAGAAAGTTCATTGTTTACTGAATTTACTGTCACTTGATACATTTAATATATCCTTGTGGAATGAAAGTATTAATTTTATATTTATATATAAATATAAATATTATATTCGTACTGCCCACAAGGGTAGTGACTAAAGTAAAATCAATTGTACTTTTTTGATGGAAGCTGCCGCTTATATAAATATTATTGTGAGTTCATAAAGTGCAGGGAAAATTGTTTTATTATTTAATGTTTGCTTAATTGCATTGAGTTCCAGTACATTTTGATGCAGTTTCAGTAAATTTAGAATACATAATGTGTTTCTGTGGTAATGAGAAGAGAACATTCATTACCACACTCGCTTTACACACATATATATATCTATATACACATACACACAATATCTGTTGCTGGGTTGCAGCGTTCTTCACTGACTGAAAAACTGGCATACAAAAAAACTACAAAAATAATGTAATGTGCTAGACAATTCGCTAATGGACTGAACCAGTCTGACATCTCACTGAATCGGCTCGGAGTCGTTGCTCACTCACTAAAAGACACATTATTATTGATATCTGATTAAACACAAGCAGAGAACAGTTACTGTGTTAATAGGAACAATGTTTAAAATATGTACTTTGTAAGGTTAGTGAAACTTAAATTAGTTTATAATAAGTAAAGTGAACAGTGTAGCAGAATAGAGTTTCAGAGTTTTGTTACACTTTTATCAAAAACAATTATATGTTGGAAAAAATAGAATTGGCTAAGTTTAGCAAGATGTTGGGACCGGTTTCTGTGCCCCCCACTGGAAAAACCCCACTGAGCTCCGCTCTGTGAAGAAATCGGTATGAAGATTCCCTCCATAACGTACAGATTATCCTCTTATAGGAAAAAACAAAAACATGTCAAGACACTAAATCAAAAGGAAATATTCAAACACATGCAGGGAAGGGACATGAAATATTGATGCAGGGCTTTTTGATGTCTCTCATTAAGATGAGAGGGTGAGAAACGGGACAATATAACCCAATTTGTGTATGCGGATGGGGTATATTAACGGTGTGTGATGGATGTGTATGTGTGTGGTATGATGTGTGGGGGTTGTTCGTGATAAACGACATGCATTAGACAAACAGTTAGCTGTGTGCAAGTGGGGATAGAGTGTCTGGACGGTGGTCCTGTGGGTTTAATTATACTAGAGAGGAAAGACCCCACCCAACTCTGGAGAACTGTACCACGTGCTATTATCCCCCTGTACCACGCACACACACGCGTACCGTCGCCAGTCACAGCCCTGCTGTGGCACACAGCTGCCTGTTTATTTGGCTCCATAAAATACTCTTGTCTGACTCCTCTCATCTGCCATAACAGCTAAGCAACATGGGACATGAATCACCATAACCGCCCCCAGCCCGGTCCGTTTTGTCTGACGGGTGGGGTCTGATGGGTGAATTTTTATGAGCTGCATTTTGAAAATGGAAAAACAGTTTTCTTTTACTCGAGCTATCAACCCAGTGTCTAATTTGAAGAAATTTTCTTTGGGACTTTGAAGCTCCAACAAAAGCAAAGCACCATAAAAGTACCATAAAATAGTCCATACAACTCATTTAACACATTGTGGCAGGATTAAAACCCCAATCTTAGCATTTTTGGGCCATGATGGAGCACTATAAGGCTTCCTGAAGCCATACGAAATCTTTCTCTGAGAAACACAAAATTTAAAGGGATAGTTCACCCAAAAATTTGAATTCTATCTTCATTTACTCCACCCTTATGTCATTCCAAAACCCAAACACTTTTTTTCCTCTTCGAAAGACAATTGAAGATATTTTTAAATAAATTTTTGTCCCTCCATGGAAAGTCCATTGCACTAAAACTTTCATGCTTCAAAAGTTAATAAAGACATCTTAAAAGTAATCCATTTAAATCCGGAACAGATTTAATTTAGCCTTTTAATCACATACTTTTATTCACGCACATACATAAAGCACACCAAACATGGTAAATGGAATGGAAGATCAAAGTGTATAGTGTCGCTAGCAACCCGAGGTGTAATAGTGTATTATATATGTGTATATTATATTATGTGTGTGTGTGTATATTGTGTGTAATATATATATATATATATATATATATATATATATATATATATATATATATATATATATATATATATATAAATAATACACATATATAATACACTATACCTCGGGCTATAGCGACACTATAGCATAATACTATATATTATATAATAGTATTTTATTTTCTTATCTTTTATATTTATTATATCTTTTATAACTTATTTTTATATCTCTGATGACTCAAAAGGCAATTCACCTTTATTCCTCAGGGTAGTCTGATAAACAATGAGGATGTGATGTTTCACTCATATTTACTGCATCAAACAAAAAGAGTACACAAGTATCATCAGCAAAACTTGAAATGGCTGCAGAGCAAGTACTGTACACAATCAAATATTATTGTCACTGTCACTTGATGGTGGATCTGGTGAAGAAGCTATATATATACACTATATAGTATTATACCACTGCAGCTGTTAGAGAGCCATCCGTGTCTGGGCCACTATAGACCCAAATATGTAATAATGATTGGCTTAACATTCATGCATTTCATGTTTAAAAACCTTAATCTGGTTTTGGAATGATGTGTAAATGAGCAAAGAATTTTCATTTTTGGGTGAACCTACCCTTTAAGTCATATTCACTAAAAACATTTACTAAAAACTCGCTTTATCAAATCTTGACCTCACACACTTGAACATACAAGCAAGAACCAATCATTAAGGTCATAATTATATTTGAAGAATGATATTTTAATGATATTTGAAGATGCTGTGTGAATATCCGAACACGAATGAGATTTGAGAGCTCATGTGTTGTGTGAGCCACAGGATGCTCACGCCAATGTAATCCGACCAATCCTCAACAGCTTTTCAAATTTACTAAAGGCATGTGTGGAATGGGTCTAAACAAGAGTGACACTTGACTAACAGGATGGTGTGCCGCTCAGGCTAGCTGTTGGTTGTTTAGCTTTGTGTTTGTTTAACAAGGACAAAGCAGAAAAGAAGCACTGAGCCAATACAATCAGCTGATCCTCTGCCAGACTGATATTGTCTCATTTAAATATTCATGTCCACTTAATGACCGCTTTCTATCTCATTTGCTGTGCCCACAGCATTTGTTCTCACAGGCAGCACCCGTAGCAACACAAACAGACAGCTCTGCCGTGACTGCCGCAGTATGACCACTTCATCTGAGCACATGTCTGAACAGTGCCCAAGATACAGTGGCCTCAAAACCTATTTGGACACTTACACCACACTTAAAAATTGATGAATTTCATGATATAGATAGGTCAGTGACAAATACCACAGTAAAGAAAAAGAATCAGTTTAAAACAGTGCCTAGTTAGTAGGAATTTACTCTTGTGTATTCAGTTTTTTTTTTTAAAGTGCACTTTGTGATAATGTCAAACTAAACCTTCAAAATTAGAATTATTTTTAACAATCTTTTGTCATGCTCTAAAGAAGTACTTTGTTAACTAACACAACACACTAAAACTTACTGTTAGTTTACCATTAATGCTAATTACATACGGCAGCACATAACCATAACCATATTTCAAAGACCATAGAAGGGATTGTGAAATTACATAAGTCCTGTCAACCATTAACATTTAAAGGGTACCTATTATGGATTTTTGAAAATTGCCCTTCATGAAATGTGTGTAACATAGATCTAAGTGAACGAAAACATCCTGCAAAGTTCTAAACATGAAAGTTCACCGTATACAAAGTTATTGTCTCTCAAAAGTAAGAGTCGACTCTGAGTCGCTGATATGAATCGATAGACGAACGATGCATTTTCTCTAACTTTATGACGTCACTTGTACAAGTTATTTGAATAAGATACGCCCACTCATTGCGCTCGTACTCGTAGAAGCCAGGGAAACTTGAAAACATCATGGCGACGAAACGCTGTGTTCTGAAGTGTGACGCAAAAGCAACATTTTTTCATTTGCCCAGAGACGAGCATTTGAAGAATCAGTGGCTACAGTTCATATATGCAACTATACCACAGATGTATAGTCCGAAGTTATTGCTGTGTTCGCGTCATTTTGAAAATGATTGCTTCAAAAACATAAATGCTGTCAAAAATGGATTCGCGAGCCGGCTGATATTGAAGGACGGCTCAGTACCAAGTCTATTTGGATCAGCTTCCTCCTCCGAATCACAACCTGTAAGTATTATTAATATTAAAAATTGTTGCTTTTATGTTTTATGTAGCATGCTCAATAATTATTTTGTGTTGTGAACGCACAGCGCAGCTTCTAGGTCTTCAATGTCAATTGTATTGAAATATGTGAAGTGCAGGGCTCTCAAGTGTCAATGCGTGACAGTCACTCATTTCTGTCTTTTGTCACGCTCTCCCGCCACACATTGTATTTCTCACGCTGAAAAACTATTTGTAATATATTTAATATGCCGCAGCGCCCAAAACTCTGGCCGCGCCACTCTCACTGTGGAACCGGCAGGAATCAAGCGCGTCTCCTCTGGTGTTGTTCGTCTGGTGTTGTTAGCCAATCAGAAAATAGCACTATTGTATCTGGGTAAGATTTAACGCAACAACCAATGACACCCCGTCGGCTCGGTGTCACTCCTTTGGGCTATGGTAGCTAACATATCACCGCAGATTAGCGTCACGCAAAGGCGGGGTTTGGAAAAATGACTCGCTAAACGATTCATATGGGAGTCGGTGAGCAAATCAGGTAAAAATAAATGCATATTATAAGACAACAAAAGTGTTTTTTGTCATTTCATGCTTGTAAAACTGTTATTGGGGACTCCCAGAACAATATTAGGAACATTTTAAATGCCATAATAGGTGCCCTTTAATATCAGTTTAAAATACATATTAACTTAATTGCAATGAACATGCAATTAATTGTCTGAAAACATTACATTGGGTTTGGTCAGAAGTATATTATTTTCAACTACATTATATATCAAGTACTCTTTTCTTTTTCTTTTTATGCTTAAATGTACTTCTACACAAGAGTACATAGGACAAGTGTTTTGGAAAATGGATGGATTACAATATAATATAAAATAATAATGCGTCACTGAATTAGTTGTGTGGTGTGTAGAGTGGTGTTAGCGTATGGAAGATGATGAATCTGGGGCAAACTGTGAGACACACACCCAGATATGCATTTCTGCAAACAGTCGATCCCACTGGGAGCGCTTTTGATCTACTTGGGCATGACGACTTCTTTGGTTGACAGAAGAGGTCCAAGGCGCGACTCAACCCAGTCATGCGCGTGTGTGTGTGTGTGTGTGAGCAGCTGTTTGTCAGCCCTCTGTCCATCGCAAGTGTGGGGTTTCGGATTAGGCCTACTGAGTCAAATAACAAGCCAAGAGTACACAGCTGGTCCACACACCACAAAAACAACAGAAGAAACAAGGCCATGAGCACACTTACAAGGCATAATAATATGCATTACTGTACAAAGAGGAAATGGATGAAGTAGAAAAATCCTCTTAAATTACTAGCATCTATCAGCTGTGATCAGAGGATTTAGACTGCACTCAGAGGGGATGCCAGCCAGATTAAACAGAGATTAAACCTACATTCACCCACATCAAACATCTTTGGGGTTCAAAGCCAGATCATAAAGCACCTCCAGCACTGATATCTGACTGCAAACTGAGGCCTTTTGAAACTTCCTGTTCGTGTTGCTAAACTTCCTATGGGCAAGTGGTATGACTACACTTGTTATGATGAGGATGATTTTTAAAAGCACAATCCCTGCTGAGAGTCTGCTTTACAGGGAAAAAAATTAAAAGCGTTTACCTTCTAGAAATTAACTTCTTAGAATGGGTTTCTGTGCTCCAGTATCCTAAAAGACTAACAGTACTTGTTGACTGTCAGCACATTTAAACCCTTTCTGAGAAATTGGGTATCTGAATTCATCCCCCTTAATGCACCGCCTCTACAGGCATCAAAGGCCTCCCTCTGTAACAAATCCTCCTCCTTCAGCAACAAACATCAACACTATTACTGTCAGACCTTAAATTAATGTGGATAGAAACATGGCCCAGATCATTTGGTCTGAGAAGTATTTCATGAAAAATTTTCAATGAGAAAATTTTCAATGAGTTCATAATGAAATCTCTTAATTCTGATTGCATGAATCTTGATGTGAGGGAAAGTCTGATTCCATTCTGTGAAAAAATAATAAAATAAAAACCAAAGTTTTACGCAAGCAAAATACATGCTTAAACATTAAAATAAAGTCATGTGTAAGTGCATAGCTGATTTACACTTTATTAAAATAATAATAATATTAATATTGATCATTATATAAGGGTGTTTCTTTTCAATCGTTTTTCATCAGTCTATCGTTTGATTTATGTGAAGATTCAGTCCAATTTGGTGAACTGGTTTAACCAGTTCACTAAAGAGAATCAGATTAAAAGAATGATTCGTTTATGAGCCGGACACGTTATCGACCAGGTAGAACAATTCTTCCATCCACCATAGATCATTTCTCAAATAGCTAATCTGATCTGTCTAAGCTGCTGCCTGAACCCAAACAAACAGATGAACTAGACGAACTAACTAGCACTATGACCACCATTCTCTCTAGAACATTGGATATTGTTGCACCCATTAGATTAAAAAAAGTATAGCACCATGGTACAATAATACTACGTATGTTTTAAAGAGAGAAACCCGTAATTTAGAGCGTGAATGGAAAAAAACGAATTTAGAGGTCTTTAGAATCGCGTGGAAAGACAGTATGTCACGTTATAAAAAGGCCCTTAAAACGGCCAGGGCTGAGCACCTCAGCAAATTAATAGAAAACAACCGAAATAATCCAAGGTTTTTATTTAATACCGTGGCTAGACTAACAAATAAACAGACGTCGTCTGAACAAAATACCTTGTTACAGTTTAATAGTAATGATTTTATGAACTTCTTCACCGAGAAAATTGAACGTAAACGTTCAATCTTTGCTCGCACCTTATAATTCAGCCGCAATTATCACCCCGCAAGAACAATTACAATGCTTTACAACCATAGAACAAAAAGAGTTAAATAAACTTATCACTTCATCTAAAACAACAACATGTTTATTGGATCCTATACCAACTAAACTACTGAAAGAAGTGTTACCTATAGTGGAAGAGCCTCTTCTCAATATTATTAACTCATCTTTATCTTTAGGTCATGTTCCAAGAACGTTCAAGCTGGCAGTTATAAAACCTCTTATTAAGAAACCACAATTAGATCCAAATAACCTAGCAAATTACAGACCCATTTCAAATCTTCCATTTATGTAAAAAATATTAGAAAAAGTTGTGTCCGCTCAACTCGGCTCTTTCTTGCAAGAAAACGACACCTATGAAAAGTTTCAGTCTGGATTCAGGCCACATCATAGCACTGAAACTGCGCTTGTTAGAATCACAAGTGATTTACTTTTAGCTTCTGACCAAGGCTGTATCTCAGTACTAGTTTTACTTGATCTTAGTGCTGCGTTCGATACTATAGATCACACAATACTCTTAGATCGACTACAAAATT
This sequence comes from Semotilus atromaculatus, assembly GCA_031834385.1. NCBI lineage: Eukaryota > Metazoa > Chordata > Actinopteri > Cypriniformes > Leuciscidae > Semotilus > Semotilus atromaculatus. The sequence continues at coordinate 34,228,814 of JAULUF010000022.1, forward strand.
ACACTGGTGTTCAAGGACAAGCATTAAGTTGGTTCAGGTCATACTTATCTGACCGCTACCATTTTGTCTACTTAAATGGAGAAAAATCTATCATAACTTCGGCAAACTATGGAGTGCCGCAGGGATCTGTGTTTATTCACAGATAAACCGCCCTTTATTATTCTCAATATATATGCTGCCACTTGGTAATATTCTAAGGAAACATGGAATTAGTTTCCATTGTTATGCCGATGACACTCAAATATATATTTAATCACGGCCAGATGAATACGCTAAATTATCCAAATTGACAGATTGTGTTAAAGATATAAAAGATTGGATGACGCGTAATTTTCTTTTACTAAATCCAGACAAGACAGAGGTAATACTTATCGGTTCTAAAAAAACGTCTACAAAACCTTTCACAGCACGACTTTAACATAGTAGGATGCCCTGTTACTTTATCCGCTACAGTAAAAGACCTGGGTGTTACATTAGACTGCAACCTGTCTTTTGAAAAGCATATTTCATGTGTTACAAAAACAGCCTTTTTCCACCTTAGAAACATTGCTAAGCTACGTAATATGTTATCAGTCTCTGATGCACAAAAGTTAGTTCATGCATTCATGACCTCGAGACTAGATTACTATAATGCTTTATTAGCTGGTTGTCCTGCATCTTCAATAAACAAGCTACAGTTAGTCCAAAATGCAGCCGCTAGAGTTCTTACTAGATCAAGAAAATATGATCATATAACACCGATTTTATCATCACTTCATTGGTTACCTATAAAGTTCCGTATTAATTACAAGGTATTGCTTTTGACTTATAAAGCTCTTAATGGTTTAGCTCCAGTCTATTTAACGGATCTTCTATCGCCCTACAATCCATCGCGCTCTTTAATATCACTAAATTCGAGGCTTCTGGTCATTCCAAGGATATCCAGATCCACCAAAGGAGGGAGAGCATTTTCACATTTAGCTCCGAAACTCTGGAATAGCCTTCCTGATATTGTTCGTTGCTCAGACTCGCTCTCCCAGTTTAAAACTAGACTAAAGATGCATCTATTTAGCCAGGCATTCATATACATTTTTTATCTTACAGTTACTGTAAATTCAGCCTCTAGTTCATATAGTTCAGAGGAGAACTGGCCCCCGACTGAGCCTGGGTTCTCCCAAGGTTTTTTTTCTCCATTGGGTCATCTGATGGAGTTTTAGGACACCATTAGGTCACTTGATGGAGTTTTTCGGTTCCTTGCCACTGTTGCCTTTGGCTTGCTCAGTTGGGGATATTCAAATTAATTAACCAATCATACCATTGATCAGCTCTACCAAACTTGGATGTGTTTTTTCCAGTAATAAACAAACATTGTTAAGTTGTTTTGATTGATACTGTGAAGCAGCTTTGATACAATCTGTATTGTGAAAAGCGCTATATAAATATATTTGACTTGACTTGACTTGACTTCTCTAGTACCTTGGCAAATGTTAGAATAGAGCATGACTTTGTTGATATCTCTTCTGAATTCAGAGAGACACATTTGAGATAACAGAGACCTCATTTGTTATTTTCTTGTCAAGACTGATGATCCAAGCGATATAAATATGGCAGCACAGATCCAATCAGATTTGAACATAAACTTGAAATCATAAAGAAAAGGCATCTTCCTCTATTTATACTTGCACACACTCATTAACACCCTGGATTGAGCCATTAGAGGTTTGCTCATCACTCAAGGGAATTGCGTTGACCTAGATCCAGTGCCAGCCATAAACAAGTCAGAAACAAAATGTTCTTTATAGGGCCGAAAAAAAAAGAAAAAAAAAGATGATTGAATTGTTTCTCTGAGATCTGTGCACGACCACACGGTTCAGAGTGTTCCTGTGAGCTAGCTGAATGCGGGCTAATTTCAAGTGTGTAGGGCTAATTTGAGCTATGATTTGCTCTTCAACAGCCTCAAAGCTCCCATCGTCAGGTTGCCATGGCTACTTTAGGACTTGACGTGCTGCTGAGTTGCCAGTCAGCACAGTAGTTTACTGCAGACACCCACCTGTAATGTCACTAAAACACACTGCAAGAGGAAGGGGACACAGCAGGACTCCAGACACTAGAGAATGCCAAACCAGGGGACTCAAAATGAGTCAGGACACAAAGCACTCTTATAATAAAAACTGTATTTCCACTTGTTGTACTGACTTCACCTTTTCTAATATATAAAACAGGCAATGAAAGTACACATAGATATATAAATAAATAAAAATATGTGAACTTCACCTTACTCATGTGGAACTCCAGTCTTCGCATGTATCTCTCTATGGTCTTGATTTGCTGGGAAGCAAGGAAATAAAACGTCAAAATCAGAAAGTTAATCGCTGAAAAAGAAAATGCAAAAGATTTCACAGAGTTCAATCTAAGTTCAGAGTTCAACTGACACCTTAGGCGATTAGTGTCGCAATACTGAATCACTGCTGCAGGAATGCAGCACATCATTTATGCAAAGCTGCTTATTTTTACTGCTGCGCGTTTCGAACTTCTTATAACGTTTTAAAAAGGCTAACACCGCAACTTCGACAGGTTAAGAAGCATTAGTGTGTTTAAGGACCCTACCTTGTCCAGGTCATACAGCACACCCTAAAGGAAGAAAAAAAGAAAAAGATATGCATCAGTGGAAATGCTAGAAAAATCAACCTATTATAACAATAAAAAATATATATATATTTGGACAAATACACTGCAGAAATGCCCATATTTGACCAGCATGAAATTCATGCAGCAGAACATAACTGGTGAAGGTCACCAGGGATTTCTTGCTGGTTTTGCTAGAAAAGTAGTCTTTAAACTAAAAAAAAAAAATGCTACACTGCAATTAATGACTTCTTACTGAGCTTTTCATTTCTTTTTTTTGTTGTTGTAGATTTTCACTTGTTTTTTATTTGTTTATACTAAGAAGAAAACAAATCTGCCAATGCAGTAAGCCAAAATATCACATATTAAAAATACATTCTCTGAAAACAAGTCTTAACATCTTATGCAGTATTGCTTCTCAAGTAAATGTTTCTTATTTAAAGGATTTCTATATGTTTAATACATCATTTTATTATAATATACATGTTTCAGAAAGAAGTCATTCGTACTTAATATTTTTGAGGAAACCATGATCCATATATATAACATTTTAGGATAGCCGCCTATTGAAATCAATAGATCAGCAGCACTCTGATGCACCGTAAACTACAGTGTGTAGGAAACCTGATGATGTCATATCCAATCTCACCAGTCTGGAATTCCTCTTCATGTCTTTCATAAGGGAAGTGAGTTTATCCAGCTCTGTTTGGTGCACCTCTAGATATTCACTGACAGAAAGAGAAAATGACAAATCCTTCAGAACTCTTTAGAACTGCATGAACAATGACTGTACACAGTACAAAGATTTCATCACAGCCATTTTGAACAGCGGTGATTCATGCAGTCAATGTGCATACAATATGACTATATTCTGAGAGAGAAGATCTACAGTATGTGACAGGACATATGTGGATCAGAGGAGACATCTAAACAGCACTCACTCCAGGCCTTGTTTGAGGGCTCCATAAACTTCTTCCACTCTTTTGGGCTGAGGCTCTCGTGAGCTGCTGCTGCTGCTGGATTTGTGCCCGGACAGATGGGGCTTCCTGGGCTTTGAGATGGGCTTCTTCTGCACTGCTGAGTTCCCCATGAAGGAGTTACACCTGAAAACAGAAACAGATGTTGATGAATCTCAGGGAACCTGTCAAGAACATGTGGTGGTCATTTTCACCACAAAATCAAATGTAATATCTTCACTTTAAAAGAGAATCCTACATCCATGAGATATCTATATACGTATATATTTTTCTTCTGCAGCTCCCTAACGTAAACACCAGTGAGTTTAGTGCAGACTTGGAGTCTGTAGTCTAGTGTTGGAATTTCAGTGCACTTCACACTCATCTGTGCAATATCATTGCAAATAACCACCCCATTCTCTTTTCAGAGGTTTCAAGGATTCATGTCATAACAGCAGTTAAACCCCAAAATGTTACAAGGATAAAGCTTGGTCTGTACATCTAATGCCACTCTTCCTCAATGCTTTCTGACATTTAAGACTTCTGTCAAAAGGCAGGGTGCTTATTAGCCTACTTCTGATGTCACAGTAATAATATTCATGTTTCATAATAACACAAAGGCAGTTGGTTGTTCGACATGTCTGAACGCGTCACACGCACAGACAGTCAAAAAGGGCACTAGAAGTAGTGCTACAGTAAATCTAGGACATTGTGGACATTGCACATGCTGTTGCCTAAGGGGTCACCCAGTCATGATTCACTCCGTCATACTAAGGTAAGCCAGCACGCACAGTAAAAATACACTCTTTAATGCGGTTACTGCATCTGTTGTTTCACATCAGTATAATTTGCAGTTCTTTTGCAATTTGTTTTTATAGAGGAAAGTCTTGCCTGAAAAGTGGTAGCTGTTATAGCAGAAATCTGCGGAATTAACGATTTTGTAAATATCGGTGTGGTGTTGGGGTGTCTACATGCTTTTGGTCATGCTTTATAGCTCTTTATAGTAACTCCCTTAAAAACCAATACAAAGAGATAAGAGGTTTTGCCCACTTGCCACAAAATTTGCTAGGTGCAAACTGTTAACACCCAGAAATGGCACATGCCATGAATTAAACACTATTACATGATACATTATTTGTATTATTATTATTTTATACTTACACATACATATACACATATATAGCCTATATATATATATATATATATATATATATATATATATATATATATATATGGTTATGGTAATTCACACCCTTTCTCAACCTCTCACCTCACCTCTCATCTCATGCCTGCAAATGCTTTAAAATATGTTTAACCGTAGGACTAATAGGACTATGTAAAGTGGACTAAGTACACTAGGACTATGTAAAGTGTTCTTACATAGGACTATGTAAAGTGTTAAAAATACAAAACTGATTTTTTTATATGCATCCAGTGAATCAAGAAGCTCATCTAGAGAGGGGTGAGTGTTTTAGCTTCTGACAGGGCAGATGACCTCACCGTGAGCGTCTCTCCTGCAGGGTGCTGAAGCCGGCGAATGACTGGCTCCTGATGATGCCATTGGGCCCTCCAGGAGAGTGAGTGCCAGCAGCCATGATTTCTGGAGAGCGGGAGGACACTCCTGCAAGGGGACAGAGAGGATTCTGGGTAAGAGAGAAGTCAGTGGTACAGATGGGGGAAGGGTTGTGTGTCTATGCCGTAAATATGAAAAATATCTAGTTTGTACATAGAGTTATGCTTCAGCTAAATTGCAAAAATATTTGGTAGAGTATAAATTGTAACTTATTGCCTCTTTAAGTCACAACTATAGGCTTAGTTTTAACTTGCACACAGCTGGTGCAACAGGACCTAGATCTTATTTTTTGAAAGATACTGGCTCTCTAATAAAAAGATATCCTGACAACCTTGACTGTAGATTAATGTACAATAAGCCAGCTAAAAATCACACAGGAAAGCAAGCAATGAGTCATTTAATCTCCAGTGTATATGGTTACCAAAAATAGCACTGCAGGGTGAGAGAAGACCCCATACGGTGCACATTCAGAGGTTTTTATAAACCGCTCGAAGCCACCTGAGCCCACCGCAGATGAAGAAGAAAAGCACTTACAAACTAATGGAGCCCTAAAAGACCAACGTCATCACTCATTTCTATCAAATGCAATGATCTTGAGAGGGTGTAGAAATCTCCCGCCTACAAAAAAGCCTTCATGATCATCCCTGATCTCCTTATAGCTCATCTCCAACCTCCCATATTTCAGCAGAGCAAACTGGGATGATGACAGCAGCGGCAAACTCCCGATTTGAGGGTAATGAGACGATGAGATCTGTGATCATCGATAAGAGAGGACTCATTTTGACCCTAAATTAGGAGCACGCAACCCTCAGAACCCTGCGGGGCACTGTCATCTACACCATAACAGTCAAATCACCAAATCTGGATTTTGAGGCTGAGATTCTCTCCATAGTTGAGGTTACATACTGTGTCCATGGGGCCATGTGTTGGAGGTAATTACACACCTGTGGGTTAATGCTCAGCGCAATAGATACACCATTGCTTAGATGGAGCTACACAAAAGCAATACGGCTCTGGGATAGATGTTGTTTTGCACGGGAAATACAAAAGAGTCTTGTATAACGTGTACCAGGCTATTTATAGGCACTGTAGAACATGAACTTAAGTACCGTGCATTTTGATCATGACAAAACAAACATATAATTCAGATAAAAGGCAGAAAAAAAGAAAAAAAATACACAGTAGCATATAATTCTTGCTGCCTAAAATAACACATCCAATCAGAGAAAAGTAATGCTCTACAGAATGGTGGTGATACATTTCCATACTTCTCAAAATGTGTTCCTTCTCAAAAAGTAATATACATTAAAATAAATATTTTTAATTAATATAATTTATTTACTTTTTGTAAATTTGATCCTAATCCTGGATTATTTCAATCACTTTGGGCATGTCATATCATTTATTTCAACTTAATAATTCATGCATCAAGGTGTTCATGTTGATGAATCAAAATGCAAAACGAACACATGCAAAATGACCACAACCTATATAACCAATTGCTTATTTCAACAAACAAAGGTTCCACTTCAGATTCAAAAACACAAAGCTACACTGTGCCACCCAGTGCATGCTGGGATTGTTCCACTCATTCTATTCAGGCCTGGCCGTCTCGGTTCACAGGCACTTGTGAAACGCTGTTGATGTTGGCTACGTCATCCCCGTCCCTTCGGGCACGACTGCTCATAAGTATTCTGAGTACAGCTGCCTGGCACCCAATTCTGAACTCTTCACTGTGAGAGACGGATGACGAGGACAAAAGAACCGAGGGGGGGGGCTTCATTAATTTGTCACCTCCAGCAGGGACCATGTTTATCTGGCCCGTTGAGAGTGTGAGGGGGTCTTAAAGCTGGGCAGGAGAAGTACTGAATAAAAAGTGATAAACTGGTCCCTCGTTTCCTCCAAAAATCCCACATTATAAATTCTGACTAGTGTTTTTTTTTTGTTATTTTAAACATAAATCTAAACAAGTAAAAAAATTGCCAGGGGGTTAAGATAAATAAACAAGTTGTGATCTTACATGCAGTAAAAATCTTGTTTTTAAACAGGATGCCTATTATATTGGTACCATATTGGTTATCTGTCAGGTTAAAGCTATTGGTCGATATTGGATATTTAATTGTTCATGCTCATTTCCCATATTTTTTTATATTTAATTACCTTTGCTGTCATCTTTAAAAACATTAACAACACTGTTAAATGTAATCTTTATGTCAGTGCCAATAGCCTTGTTGGCAGCGTGTCCCGAGTTCGAGTCCCGGCTCGTGGACCTTTCCTGATCCCGTCCCCCTCTCTCTCTCGCTCTCTCTCTCTCCAACTCCACTTCCTGTAAACTAACTGTCTTATCATAATAAAAGTAAAAACGCCCAAAATCTCAAACCTCAAAATGCATTTTTCATACTGGTGTTATTTAAAGCGACTGATTTTATTTATTTATTTAGTATTTTACTTCATTTATTTAGATAAAAATTCTAAATAATATAACCAGTTTCTTTTCTTCACTTCAGCCTCTGGAAAAGTCATTTTATTTCCCATGAAACAACACGCACAAGCAACATACGCACAAGCACAACAAACACAAGCTGCATGCGTGAATATCATCAAACTCAACCCACACTGCAACTTAACAGCAGAGTGATTCCGAACGCCTGTATAAATTATAGTTTCTATAGTAACAGTGGACAATACACAATGTGTCCAGCAAAAGAACAATGCTATCATAGATCCCCCGCAGCAGGCCTCCTCCTGTTCTTCTTCTCTGAGGATCCGTTGTCTTCCTCTGTGTGGTCTTTTGCTCTAAGGTAGGAGTACATCCCGCCCGGTTTCAATCCCAGCAGCTGTGTGATGCTCAGCTGGTCTTGTTCCACACTGACACTCCGCCTTGGAATAGCAATGACCTCACTTCAAGCATCCATGCCAGGTCAGAGAGCTAATGTCAACCATGTGGCAGTGACCGACTGACCCTGTTCTACCCATGCTGTAGTAATGTGTGCCTTTTGGCAGTGTTGCCAAATGGGCCAGGAGAATAGATACGGTGGATGTGAGGATGTGCAAAACCACATACACTCAAAATGAATTAGTCGATGGATTGTCTGAATGACCAAATACTGTCTTAAAGCGGACCTATTATGCTTTTTTACATTTTCAGCTTTCTTTATGGCTCGTTTCCACCGAGCGGTACGGTACAATACAGTAAAGTACGATTTGGGACGGTAAACCCTGATCCGGCTGGCGTTTCCACTGCCAACAGTACTCTTACTTGATAGGCGCGGTGTAGCGATCAACGTCATTCTAGCGCGAAGAAGAAAGCAACAGAGTAAACAACAATGGAGAACATGCAAGATATCTTGTTCTTGCTTCTCAACATGTGGCTGTTTGTCAGAAGAAGACTGCTTTGTCTGAGCAAAGGCTGCAGGCTTCAAGGAAAAACACAGCCGAAAAAGCATACGCAAGTGACGACTCTCTGTCAACCAATCAATGTTCTGCAGTGAGTCTAGCTCCACCCTTTAGTTTCGGACTACTGTGCTAGGTACCCCAATGGAAGGGTCCCAAAAAAGTGGTACAGTACGGTTCAGAATTAGGGTGCCATTCACAACTTCTGACAATGGAAACAGCAAAAAATGCGGAGAGGCCTGGTTGCGTTAATAGTATTAAAACTTGCAGCGTGAAATTTCCGAAAAACACTCAAAGCGGTTGACCAATCACAACAACACACTAATCCAGCAGACTGGGAAGAGAGGTGTTGCAACAATGGTTTTTGAACATTCAAGCGTGAAAACCTATTCTAATAGGCCCCAAAAACAAAATCAAGACTTTGTAAAAGGGCATAATAGGCCCTCTTTAACAGACCTGACTTGTATCTCTGCACAGAAAAGGACTCATCATGAGTACAAAGACTATAAACACAGTGAAACATGATTCTAAAGCAGGCACATCCAGACTGAATGGATGTTCTTGTGATGTGACCGAAAAATCATGTGCTCATGATGACAGTGGCTGCTATTGATAAACAATGTCAAAAATAAATTAAAAAAAAATTCTTTAAACTAGGAGGCATTTTAAGTCCATCAATGGAAGAACAAACACTATTTGGGTGCCTTAAAAGTAGGCATTATTTTGAAATAAAGGGATGCAAGCATTAAAAAAAAAAATCCAATTATTTAAAAATAAAAATAAAGTAATCTAAGCATTTAATAATTTGATGTGGGCATCAGCAGCCTGTACAAAATAAGGGTTAGCTGTAACCACACCCACTGATTATCTCCCCAAATAGAGGATAAAAAAAGATTTTTTACAAGAGCAAGGACAAACAAGTAACAAGTGTCAAAAAACATAGGCTACTTCATATACAAATGTGACATAAAAATACCCAAAAACAGCAAAAAAGTGATCGATACAAAGAAATACAAAAACGCACTCTCACTTGGGTCAGTAATGCTTCGTTCCATTGCACGAAAACGTCAGAAACGTCCAACTTAGAAGACCATCCCTTCTAACTTTGTAACTCTAAAAAAAAATTGATAATATTTGATTAGCAACTTTAGTCAACCTAAGTGACATGGATGAAAAGTTAGCGTAGACCCAAACTGAAGTGGACAAAAAAGGGATCCAAGTTGTTGTGCATATGGTCAAATTGAATACAATGTCTTTATACAATGAATTTCCATGCTGGTCAATATACTGCTTTATTGGCAGTTGACCAGCATGGTCTTATTGGTGAAGCCTTGGAAAAAAAATTATTGGTGGGAATGTTTGCCACAATTTAATAGTTGAACTTGTTTTTGAGTGCAGCATAAGGCATGCCTCATATTCCCTATCTTTCTTTCTTCTTAAAGGTCAAAAGTCCATAGTCTGTCAAATGTAATGGGTGGAGGGTTCAAAAGATGTTGATAGATGAACCTGACACCTTAACACATCCAGGAGACGTGTTAGGCAATAAATTGAATATCCCCTAAAACTAAAATTTAGAGCTGTGGTAGAAAAGAAACAGTGCATCTTATGATTCTTTTGATGGTCAAAGACAACTATTTAGGCTATGTTTAAGTCATGGACATGGAGCTCATAGAAACACTTCAGTTAATTTATTACTAAAAGGGTCAATATTTGAACAGGGATCTATGTTCAGCAGGATCATTTGGTTTAACTTATTAATGGGTGATTTATTTCATATTTAATCCACAGACTTCAGACTACAGAGCACTTGAAGGTTATCTAAGAGCAAATAATAAAATGTCAAGCTATTTTCATTTTTATTGTGACTGAGGACAGAAAGAAACTATGTCAGGAGGCCTGAATTATACACTTGACCACTGATAACCTTTTAAGGCACATAAGGGGTTTGTAATCTCAAACTCATACCCATGTGAGCATGCTGGAAAAGTCATTGTGTGAAATGTCTGTTCATTATTCAGCTGCAATTAAATAAAAATGATAACTGTTCTTTCAGAAAACACACTTTCACAACAGTGGAGAAAGCTAAAATAGAGAAAAGGCTTTTTTGTAGTTTTACATGCACATGGTTTTGCAAAATGTGGATTTAAGACCCTACTTTTCTATATACACCTGTATATTGATTTCTGTTCATTTCTGTTAATGTTTGGAGGTAATGTCTCACTCTGAAAATTAGCTTATTCTGAATAAGACATGGCAATTAAGGCTTTATTGTATAGGTCTAGTATTTATTATATTAGCTTAATTGGGTTAACACATTTACATGCAACTTTCATAATCGTGATATTAGTTGAATATTTATGTGCATGTAAACTCAGTTCATAGGCAGAGCAGTGACTCACTGGTTTAATCCATCTTAAAGACAGCTATGAGGATAATGCACATAAAAAGTCTGAGAAATGACAAGTTTAAAAATAGGCTAGACTAGAGGGTCAATTCTGAGTGATATGTGGATGTTTTGCACTAGACACTGAGCAATATTTATAAACCACAGAGCAAAGAGAGGACAGGGACAAAGCTAGAGACAGAATGATGAACATCCTTATACTGTATGTGGAGACATAAGCTTGAGGCACTGGGAAAATAAAACTGTGTGAGCGTATCTGAGAATAACAGAGCACAGCTGGCTAAAAAACCAACCCAAACTAAAGTCAAATGTGATATGATGTGAAACAAACAAAAAAAAACAAACAAAAAAAAAAAAATCTTCCCTGTGCCCCAATCAGCTTAAAAATTTGTTTTTAATCTAAACTATAATGTTTATAGTTCATGTTAATGGGGAAAGATGATACATTTACTTTCAAATGTAGGAAACTACTTAAGGTAGGGGTATTGTATAGCCTACATTTTGCTGTCATTCTTCTGAGGAACACCATACTTCAGTCATCATCACACAATTTCTCACACAAAACTGTCAGATTGCCTCAGAACAGAAGACTTGAGTGTAGCAGAAAAATATTTGTTTCAAATTAAAACTTCACTGAATGTAAATTAGCAACTTGGACATTCTACAAAATCTCTACAATATTTTGTATTCTAAGAAGGAAATAAAATAAAATGGTTTTGGAATGGCATGAGGGTCATTAAATACCACATTTTTCATTTTTAGGTGAACGATCCCTTAGTTGAACTATAAGCAACTGTGCTCCAAGGAACAGCTGTCCCAAAATCATGAATACATCTAACTTCACCACTAAATGTGGATTGTCACTGAGGGGCTATGCCAGTCCTGTACATTTGTTAAGCTACTTAACCAAGTTTCACTTGATTTGGTCTCTCTTTATTCAGAGAGTGCTGACCAGTGCCACACAAATAAGGCATGGCCAAAGCTCAAGCTGAAAGCAATGCTTTTAGCTTTGGAGAATGGGAACTGAACTGAATTCATTAAGCCGGCAATGACACATGCTAGCACATCACGGGATGCAGACACTTGCAGGTGAATCTCTAGAATGATTCAGCAGGTCATCCACAGATCATTGTGAATGTCTTTATGTGTGTGTCAATGCAAGATGCATGAGAAAGACGAGATTTTTTTTAATTAAAGATTGATACTTTCAGCTTCAAAGAATCTAAGAAAGAAAGCACACACTCTTGATGCACAACCCTTAAAGACTGGAGATGAAACAGTGTTCTAAAAATACAATATATAAATAACATGATGAAAAATGACAGACAGAGGTTTGATGTGGTGCATTTAAGTCAGGCGACAGGCCAAATCCCGAATTAGTGGTGCTTGCCAAGCCATCACACATGCTACATACTACATGCTCTTTTGACTTGGACCAGTAAACATTCACCTAGCAACTGCATAGCAACATGATAATAAGCACACCTTGGCAACACCCTGGAAACCACCCAGAACACTCTTGTGGCGACAGGTTTCAGAGACAGTTGTAGTTTATGAGGGTGCTTTCCTGTTTTCTGCATTGCTTCTGGGTTTGACAGGAGGGAGTTGACTCCATCCCTGATAAAGCACAGCTGTATGTCAGGACAGACGACAGACCCCGAGGAGGACAGCACCCTTTAAAAGGCATAAGGATTTGGCTTTTCAAAGCAGATTACATGTCACTGCTGACAAAATCTAAAAAAACAGCCATCATCTGAGGGAGAATATGTCAGACATGACAACATCCAAGGACCTCAATTCAATCAACCAATGACATTTCAGACAGAATCCACCACAACCAATCATATTCCCACTCACCTTCTAACTGCTATGCAAAGAGACAAGGAAAAACAAAAACATTCAGTTCATCAGCTTATGTTGGAAGGATAAACCACCGTAATACTAATCACAGGGCTGAGAGATTGTGATTTTGTTGCTATGCAAAAACTGTGTCTCCAAAACGGGTGTATGAGGGGTGTCAGTGCAGTTGATTTTAAATAGACTGTTAATCAGGGGGATTATGGGATAGTACCCCTACTAATGAGAGCTAAAAGTACATGTCATCTGTTCAGGAAGAGAGGGTGAACAAGAGCGAAAGATTCCCCACACACGAGATGCAAAGTCATTCACTTCATTCTGTGTCATTTGAGGACGAGGCAATCCTGAATGCATGGCATCCAAGATGGAGGACGAGTCAAGAGAAATACTGATTAACTGTATAGACCCCTTATCAGTTGGTAAACATGGTGACGTTTTTCTGTGGGCGGAGCTTAGGTGGTTGCAGAACGATCCCTCTGGCCGCTTCCCTAACGTTAGTTTGCAAGTTTTGTTAGCTTGTTTTTTAACAATGACTGGAGAAAATCCGATTTTATCTTAATGTGCAAGGTCACTCAGTGTCCAGGACCGCGATTTTTATTTGCAAAAGTTAATTTTAACGGACGGAACCAGACGTAAAAAAGGTTTTACGGCTGACCCGTACACGCTCACTCAATGCATGGACGATCTGACAGGATTAACGCTACCTCCGGTTGAGTGGCCTGACTTCTACACCTATCTGATAGAGAAACCGAGCGTAAAGAGAAACTGAGGGCATATAAATCTTTAGATGCCTATAACTATGTGCTGAATGGTCATGTACAAGACTTGTGTGGTACGATCCGCAGTTCTGCCGAGCCAGCGCCGAGAAGACGACAATGAATGTAAAGAGTGACATTACGGTGCAATTTTAATGATGTGAATATTTTCTAGAAATAAAAATTCCAGATACAGCATACTCATTTTTCATTGATTCTTGCACCCAACAACACATCAAGATGACATTTAATAATAATAATAATAATTTAAGCTCCTTATTATGTAGCCGAATCTGTGCTGGTTTGTATTAGCCGCCTGCAGTTGTCCGTTTGTTTTGCCTCCAGCTAGCGCCGTGACGTAACTGTGACGTCGGCGCAAAAGGGGTCTATATAATTCATTCAATAACAAACAGTTCTAATTAAAATACACAACTGACCTAAATTTGTTATGTGCTGCAAATTAGGGCTGCGTGATATATCAAATTTCTCACAATATCGCATATCGCGATACACATCGAATCGGCTAGCATTTTTTGGTTTTAATTTATTTCACAAAATACAATCGCATCACATGTAGCGTTATTTAACAAGTTATCGCATATTGCATTTTTCTTTAATATTGTGCAGCCCTGCTGCATATTTTATGCTTATTAGAGTATTATGTCATTAGCTTAGCAACATGCTAACATCAAACTCTTCTGCAATCAACAATTGTGAAATCAATTGTGAACAAGTCTACAGTGTGCTTCATACCAGGAGCGCTATTTACATAGTATTGCTACCTGAACATCCCAAATAAGTCAGCTTAGAAATCAGCTACCTTTCTAGGCGATATATACAGCAAGACATTTCATTCTTTTTTGGAACAGAGACCCTGTTTACACCTGGTATTAATATGCATTTTAATCAATCAGATCTTTTCGTATCAGTCTTTTCGTAGTCTTTTCGTCTTTCAACCAAACTTGGGTCTTCGGGCCGACAAAGTTTAAATCCCGCCTGGCTACCCGCACTTCCCATATTGTGTACTTACTTTACGTATTAAGTCAGCAGGAGGAGAGTAAGGGGTCTTTTGTGGCTGTTTGAACTGTCGAATGCGTTTTCAACTACCTCTGTAGAAAGTGGACAAGCTCAAGACATTTTAGACCCCATTTACACATGTATTTAGCATTGTCCACTTCATACGATCAACCAAAACGCATCTTAATACCAGGTGTACACAGGGCAAGAAATAAACTATATACTTTACAACATCAGGAAAATCAGGTCTTTCCTGCAAGTGAACTTCTTGTCTAAGCTCTTGTCATTTTAAGACTGGACTACTGTAACGCTCTACTAGCAGGCCTTTACACTAAGCCTGATAGTAGATGCAGATGGATCCAGAACACGGCAGCACGTCTGTTCTTCAATCAGCTAAAGAGAGCCCATGTCACACACCTCCTCTTTATCTCACTCCACTGGCTCCCAGGTGCAGCCAGAATCAAATTTAAGGTCTTGACGCTGGCTTTCAGGACTGCCACTGGAACAGCACCTCCCTACCTCATTTCACTCCAACAAGCGTACGCTCGTCCTGCCAGCTAAGGTCACTGAATTAGTGATGCCTTGCTGTTCCTTCATAACGAAGTAAAAAGTCACTCCCCAAAACTTTCACCCTCTCTACTCCTCTCTAGTGGAATGAGCTGCCAAACTCGACCCGAACTGCTGAGACCATCACATCTTTCAAGAAACAGTCCTTCTGAAAGCACTTAACCACCCCACACCCATAAACTAAGGCACTTGTACACACCCACACACACAAAAACATTCCTTTTCTGCATTTCCCCTTCTCTCTAGCTTGCTTCCTAGATGTCAAATAAACCTGCCATTGCAGATTATGAACATCATTGGGTCTATTGCTTCTGTTCCTCTCTTAGGCTAAAAATGTCTGCTAAATGCATAAATGTAAAATGTACCCAATCAGAACATCCAAAACATAAATCAACATCAATAATAAAAGAAACATTAAAAGTAAAAGTATTGTCCACCATTTATAAACCTTATTATGAATCTCAAATTCAAATGCTGTATCAACTAGACAAATCTACTTCCCCCTTAATGTGCACTTCTCTTGACCACATGAACTTGTTAACATTGACACACAGGCGGCCTCTTGCTGACCGCAATGATTTGATTTAGCTTTCTTTACGGGCCGTGACGCAAGCCAAACCCCTCACTGCCCCTTGTCATAAGAACAGTATTGAAGTGACAGTAGATAAAACCCAGACCTCTTTCATCCTGCTTTCTTTCTCCACAAACTAAAAAAGTTTCTAAGATAAGCTATATCCGTCTCTTTCATCAACAACTTATTTTCTACCTCCTCCATTTCTTAAAATACCTCTCCACAGGCCCTTGGAGTCAGACTTTGTGATGGGGATTTGTCTGTACACTGGAAAGAGAGAGTCTTTCAAACACACATACAACTCATAAGCTCGATTATATCTCTGTCAGGAGATACCTCAATGATGTGCATCTCAATACGCTTCAAGATACATCTCCATGAAGTCGAACGATATACTGTATTATACAGATTTCAGCAAAGCCAGTTGACATCGATAACAAAAATCAAGACAGGCCTTCACTTACACCCTGATGACCAGTGACCACCAATAGAGGAACATTCAATGACTATCAGCTGTGAAAACGCAAACCACTAAAGCCTAAGGGAAAACAGGGGTAAGCATTACTGTAAACAGCTTAACATAAACTCACAAAGCTGATGTACTCCTAGCCTTTCCACAGAACTAGGAATGGATGTTTTTGAAGAGCCTGCAGTAAAGAGGCCTCGTCTTACTGAACTCCTGCCAAGTTTCACTTAGCTTTTCCCTATCCAGCGAAATTCACGAATAAGAAATAACATGCACTGCTGAAGACACACACTTTGCCCTGAAGTACACTCAAAAACCAAACATCCCTTTTATTTGCTTTAGAAAATAAATGATTAATATAAAAGAACATCAACACATGTTATTCATTATTCTCACTGTTGACAGTTCAGATAGACCTCAAAGACCCATTGTATCAAATAATAAGCCAGAATGTATATTGTATTCAAACAATCAGTTTTCAAATAATCGGCACAGCAGCCCACTGGCTCAGCAGACCAAGATAAAACTGATTAACCTCTGAATCTTTGCTTTGACATGTCGAACAGAAAACAGAGAGCAGAATGTGATCTAAACTGCACTACATGACATTTTTGAGAGGCTGAGATTAAAGAGATAAGAGTAAAAGGGTTGGGGCTGAATGGGGGAGCTGGAGTTAGAAGGAAGGGAAAGGTGGGTTTTAATCAGAAAAAGATCTTCAGATGAAGTTCTGAGAAATGCTCATTTGTCATCGGTTTGGCAGCTCTAGACTCATAGCAGCCCCCTCAAATAGAGCATAACAGTGACCACCCACTTTTTCAGTGATCTTGGTTGAGTATTTTTCTTATTCATTTTCTCTGGTGGAATTTTAATAAAATCTTCGTAAAGAGTTCTAAGCCCTTTACCAAAACAACCAGCACTGAGATAAATCACAACATACAAACTCTGATTCAATATAAGATTTTTAAAAAAGATCAAGGTACAAGACATAAAAAAATCACGAAAGCATTGCAAATTATGTAATCATAATTTAATATTTTTTTATATTACTTTGAATATATTTTAGGTTTATATACCTTAAAATCACCTTCATGTTCACAATCACTTTCATCAGATTCTACAAAGTAACCAAGATAAGCATTTCACCTGTAAACATGGCACTCTGTGTCATGCATATGAGCTCATGAAATACTAAACTGACAGCTGCCAAAGTATACTACAACTACAGCAGGTTCGAACAGATATTATCTGGTGTTCTCCTGGCAGTTTGTCTTATCTCATCACACAATCATTATAATCACACCCGCACAAACCAACAAAGTGCAGCTATAGTAGGCTAAATCACACGGACATATTCAGTCCGATTCGTGAAGCCTGACTACTGCTGAACCAAAAATTCAGGGCTGCGTTTCCCAAAAGCAACGTAAGCCTAAATTGATAGTGGAACCCTGATCGTTTTTGATTCATTGAAAAGATCCGAGTCTTAAGAACCATTCGTTCAAGAAGCGAACTGAAGTCTCGCTCAGTTTAGAGCGGGGAGATTAGGCTACATAGTTTCTTAAATGAAAGCTTTAAAAAACTGTCCAGCTTCTGCAAATGTCAGTTACGTGCTTCTCGTTCAGTGCCCTACAAATGTACAAATATTCAATCTGTCTATAGCCCTATAACGGATTTATCTAAACTGAATATCATAGGAGCAGATAAATCCTTGACTCGGATGCTGAGTTACGGTGGTTATTAGTTCATCACATGCACAATGCATCAAAACAAAAGGAAATGGTCAACCACAACTATTCCAATATTGTCATTTGCGGAAAAAACTCCAGCAAACCCACGCTGCAAAACAGCATGTCGCTACAGTGAGCTATAATATCAATATTAAAAGGCGTTGTAGTGTCAAGTATACAAATCAAAGACTAACGTTACTCACCGCGCGAGAGAGAAAACTTATTCCCAGTCAATGTTATTTACTCGGGTTGGACACTTCCATTTATGAAAGCAAAATCTCACTTCTCCTTTCTGCGGCTCGTGTGCTAAATAAGGGAATTATTAGAGCAAAGCGTGTAGAATGTCAACACGACAGACTTTACCACGCGAAACCATCCGGAACGACAGCAACGGATCAAAAATCATGAGTCGTGCACTACAGATTTGTAGAGCTCCCTCACAGCCGCGACGGACCAATCAGCAGGCAGTGCTGTGGTAGTGGGCGGGGTCTTCTCGTTTTGTCACTACATATTCACCCTTGACTCCTCTCGAGGCTTGTCTAAAAACGCATTGTAGTGTACAGGGGCTGGCATTAATAGTGTATGTGCTCAGCTGTCAGGGTGAATCTTAAGCTGCTTAAACAATGTGTCTGTAGGAGTTTTGCATATTTAAAATAGATCAGTGTGCCTGTAAGCTACATGAAACCTGCACATCATAGAAAATAGTAGCCAAAATACAAGCTCAGACTGCTGACCATTGTATACCAGCACAGGATAGCGCACAGGATATATAGCTGAACAATATGACATTTAGAAGAGACTGAGATTTAGCCTATACAATAAATAACTTTAACATAAAGAGAACGTGTCAGGGAAACACACATAACACTAAACTGGAATTAATGGAAGAAATGGGACGAGTGTCACTTTATATGTGTATGTTACTTTTTAGACAATGTGGGCAGATAAAAGATCAATTAGAAGGAATAATTAAGTGTGAAATATCCCTCTTTTATATTTTCATCTGCAAAACACACACATTTATTCATCATGCTGAAGTCTTTGCTGTAGGTGGAAGAAATACCCTGCAGGCACTGCCCTTTATAGCAGAATCAGCATGACCACATTAAAGTTTGAACACCTGATTTAGTTACAGCTACTGTGAAAGCTACTTTACATC
This sequence comes from Semotilus atromaculatus, assembly GCA_031834385.1. Lineage (NCBI taxonomy): Eukaryota > Metazoa > Chordata > Actinopteri > Cypriniformes > Leuciscidae > Semotilus > Semotilus atromaculatus. The sequence continues at coordinate 34,247,860 of JAULUF010000022.1, forward strand.
ATGTCTCATTCTTTAAGTCCTAGTCTTCCTGCTGAGCTCATGGTGGTTAAACCTGACCTTGATGGTTCATCAGTCCTGTGCCTTGCAATGTATTGTATAATAGACGGAGAGACTGAGTGCATCCAGACAGGCTTGGACAGTGTCGCACAGACACCTCCACATGCATCCTCTCTCTCAGCTGCTGCTTGGCTCATCCTGTAATTATGGCTGTCATCAACAGCCCCCGATGAGAAGCTATATTTACTGGAGCCCTGTACAAACAGTTTTCAGGCTTAAATGTGCCTGATACAAAAGTAAAAGCTCTCTCCATTCACTTGCAGCTGATCCTAAACAGGTTAGCCGGTGAAATACAATTGAAAACTGCAGGTTCTATAAGATGAATCAATAAACAATGAAGGAATGTGACATCTTATTTGTATCATCATGGGCATTTAGAGGCTGGACATGCTGTTATGCAAGTTTTTGATATAAACTGAGCAGGAATCATCCACACACGTTTGTACAATTCTGTTCAACAAATTTGTCTCATCTCAGGAATTTGCGAACCCTTCCATTCAGAGAGACAAACAGAAATAGGTTACGGCATGCCACTGAGGTCAAGAGGTTACAAAAAGCAGCCAGACGAGTGCAGATGAAGATCAGTATGTGTGAAGCTGTCGACAGAAGGATCACTTTAACAAGGTAACCTCTGTAAACAAGACTTTATGCAGAAAAAGAATATGCAAGTGTATCTAAGTCATTATAAGTGTAACGGAAGTAGGTCAGTAAGAGCTGTGCGTGTATACCTCACTCCCCTGGCCTCAAGAGGCGCACTAGCAACATACTCTAGAGACTGCAGACTTTAGCATCTTTGTTAGACCTCAATTCAAGTCCCGCTTGGAGCGGTTCGGGGGTAAGGGGGCCCTTACTTCCAAAGATGACCTAAGTAAAAATTATTAAAAAACATTGAACAAGCTAAAACTATTAAACATGTTTAAAATGGTTCTTATTTTAGGTATCCCCAAAGATATTTTCGGAAAAATGAGGTAGCATAATTTTGAAAGTATGATATCAAGGCCTGAAAATGTCATGTAAATGAATAAAATCTTAAAGCTCCTTGGGCATTTTTATAATGAATATACATTTTTCTTGTCATTCCAAGCTGTAAAGCATTTCATAATAGAAATTGTAAAATAAAAAGATGTTTTTTAAATCCTTACCAAGTAAATCACAAGCAACGTGAAAAGTCATATAAATCCATTGGTTAAAAAGAGCGGGAGATGTGGACTCCTGAAATGTAATGTCGGGCCTTTGAATATCGTTGGAGTCACAAAGGTTGAGAACAATGCATTGGTTTAGCAGAAAGCACAATATTGTGAGTTTTGCATGGAGTAGAAGCCACTCTCATTTCCTTGTAAAATGTATAAACCTAGCTCTAAGTAAATTGTCAGGTGGGCATAAATTTTCCCTTAAACCCTTTGAAACGCAGCACCGCAAAGCTGTGTATATTTCATGGTGTTTGAAGACAGTCAGTAAGCCTACATTTTTAAATGATAGACTGTCATGCCCTGTGGCTGATCTCCTAACTTTGGTCTTATAATGACAGGCTCTGATTCAGGTATAGCAGCCCATGGTGCCAACCCACACAGCTGTGTGTGACAGCAGGTGTTCAGTATTTCGCTATCAGCATTACAGGTTTACAGTAAGATTGAGATCATGACGTTATAAATGGCATAAAGACAAAGAATCAACCGGGGCATGGTGTTCCCAGATGGATCACGTTTTCCAACTGAATGGTGGTTCAGAGCAAACCGGGAAGTGTCTCTGCTCATCTGTCAATGGCCACATCAGTGTTTTTACCTCTCCGCATTGTGCGTTTTCACCCACCGTGCAGCACAAGAATACAGTCGTAGCCTCGTGTTTGTGGAAGCTCGCCTTGTTTGGTCTAAAGTAGGTCAATGGACCATCATGTGGCAGCGAGAAAAAAGCACACCGTAATGCACCGTAAACAATCATTGTGCACGTGACTTTTAAAAAACACTACTCTAGCTGTCTCAAAGAAAGAGAACAGCAATACCATGTTCTTTTCCTCTCACCCTGAGGGTGCACAGTTTGTTCTGTGCGCTCGAGGGCACGTGTCCTGAGTCGCTATGACCAGGTCATGACTGCTTCCTTCTGACACACTTTCTCAGAGCATCACACGCTAGATGCAGTGAGAGGGCCTAAAGCCTCCAGTCGGCATAAGCCTGAACCTGCCAACCTACATATACCAAAGATGACATTATCCTTATGACTGTAGATCTAAAAAAATTTATATATATTGTAAATACGCGGCAAATGAATGGTTCCAATGGGTTCACGCAATACCCCACATCTTACTCCCACTTTCACGTTCCAATAATTGCAAGTTTTCTCATAATTTTTTAAAGCACAAAAGCAGTTGAGTTTTTTTTATAAATATCTAAATATTTCTTAGTTAAGGGAGTAAAACTATTTGTCAATGAGATTTGTATATTTGAAGATATTTTACTGTAAAAAATATAAAAACACAGATTAAGAAAAATAAAAATCATTAAAAAAACACAAAAAAAACATTAAGTGGCTTAAAGGGATAGTTCACCCTTTAAGTGAACTGAAGGGATAGTTCAAGTGAAGGGATAGTTCACTTCTTTTGTGTTCAGCAGAAAAAAGAAATTCATACAGGTTTGGAACGTGAGTAAATGATGACATAATAAAAAAAATTGGGTGAACTATCCCTTGAAGTTTCTTATTGCTTTTATTAAACGACGGCAATGGAAATATTATAAAAGACCTGCAATATATTATGTAAGCAATAGAGAGGCTGTGCTGTATCGTGAATAAGTCCGAAGCGGAGTATAATATGATAAAAGATCAGCAATAAATAGTATATTATTTTTATTATTATTACACAAATTCTTCCTAACTGTATGTGATTTGTAGATATACAGAAGTGGCACATTTATATGTAATTCAATACAACTTTGAACAAGGCTCATCCAGTCAGATTTCAGACAGAACAGTTAATCAGTTTTGCAATCTATGGTAACTAATCTTGTTACCGTTAAAAGTGTCTGTTGTAGAGAATCAAACTGTGTGAAATGATCAGTACATCACTCTCTGACTCCCACATTAAATCAGCTTTCGGTTGATGGGTGCCGGTCATACAGCCATTTAGAGCTACAATTGTCCTGCTTTGCTGACATAGACACTGACATCATAGATATTCACTGGCAGCCTTGGACATGTGTTGCAGAGTGATGATGACTGAGCACATTGTGTAGTGATCACTGTGCCAGTTCTGATCCACAGGCCTACAGATAACATCTCCACCAACGGCTCAGTTAAAGCTAGACTATATAGCCTACCCGTAAATCTCTCCCATCCTGCAGGAATCAATACACGGAGCAGCTCAGCGTTGAAATCTAATGCCACAACATTAAGCTTCGCTGAAGCCTCTGAGGGGATACGGTTTCCATGAGTGCGATAGATCAGGGGGAGTACAAATGGTTTGAAATCCGACACTGATTTTTGCATGGGCGCTTGATTTGATTGACAGAAAACATGATTAAATCCAGCTTAAATGCTGTTCTTAGCATTTTTTGCAACAGCAGCTTTTTGACCCCTCACAGATTCATTTCAGCAATATCACATGAGGACTCCACCCAATCAAAAAGTTGCAAAGACCTTTAAATAAAAAAAACATAAACATGTCACAAAGTTTCAACTAATTAATTTTATTCTTCACAAACAATTTAGGAGAAAATTTAATGTAATACTGCAAAAATCAATGTAGTTATTGGCCAACTCTAATTGTATATTGATGAAATCAGGAGCGAAAGAACGATTTGAAAAGTGGGGATGAAACATTATAAAACAGGTTGGCTCATATTAATTAGGTCATATTAAAGTCAGCATGAAACGGAAGTTGCGATTGTTTTTTCTTCCCTATTGTGTCGACATCCGAGTGAAACGGCTTCTCAAACAAGAGAACATTTAGGACAGGACTTGATTTTGTCCATTGGGATTTGATTGGATGGTTGGGTCGTTGTGGTTTGCTATTGGTGCCGGTGTGATGTCACAACCTGGAAGTCTAATTCGCCCCTAGTTCCTTCAAGAAAGGTTTTATAATGGGGTTTTTCAATTAAAAATTCAATTGGTTTTTACCAAGACTCAATTGTCACCAAGACCCAGGTCTTAGTTTATTCTCAGCAGTGCTCATACTTCATTGCTTCAGGATCAGAAAACAGGCGTCACTCTCTATTCAAGGAGCCGCAGGCAGCCACATGAAAACCCTCTTTGAATAACTCATGAAGCACATGAAAAAAAAAACACACACACACACACACACATACACAAGTATGTGTTTTGTTTCCAAAATTTGCCCTTACTCAAACACTTTTTGAACGAATTAGGTTAAAGAAAAAGAAAAAAGTTTTCAGGGAAAGTTTAAACTAGGTTGCAAGCAGGATGGCCTTAGTCCAGTATGACTCTCATGAGCTGGTTTTATTGGATGGACATTAAATATGGGAAGAACAATGTACTCCCTCATATTTTTTAGCCTTGGATTTTGAACTTCCAACAGAAAAAGAAATACAGAAGTTGCATGATTATGGAAAAAAAAGTTAAAAAAATTAAAAAATAACAATATCAAGATGTCAAAGGCAATTTAGATTTTCATTTTGACTATTGTTTATTATTATTTCAGTTTAGATGCTTTCTTTAAAATACATTAGGTCAGATATGAACTTATTTCCCCATGCATGCTTATTGCTACATAAAAGTTGTAGCATAGACTAACAAATGTGAACATAATAATAATAATTGAATAATTTATCTCGCCTATAAGACACCAAGTCAGGAATGTCCCATAAAAAAGTGCATGACGCCCATGTGAAAGACATACTACAAATCTTTTTGGTTCAATTCATGTGTAACTTTACAACATCTCAAATATCAATAATGTATGTCTACTGATAATTACTTCCCGCAACACATTATTGTGCAAAGTTGATACCATAGTATCATAGGTACTGTGTATATTATATTTAAATATCAACATATATCTAACTATTCCATCTATCACATGCTTCTGCATTTGATAAACACCAATCTCAAAAGACAAAGACGTTAGTACAGTCAGGAATTGAGTGAAATAAATCACTTTCTATTCCTTCTCTCTCTATTCTCATATTTCAGATATTTCATAGCCTCTGATACCAATGTGAACCCTCATACACATACACAGAATAAGCAACAAAATGGGAATGATCTTGGGAATGGGAAAGATGTATTATGTTTATTCCTCAAAAGGTGCCTTGAGTGTCCACAATGAACTTTTGAAAAATGCATCTGGAGAGTGAATAATTTAGCACACTAAATGTGTCCAAAAACCCAAATTATTTAAGTTCTTCCATTATACAATACCTTTCAAAAGTTTGGGATCAGTAATATTATTATTATTATTTGAAAGACATACTTTTATTCAGCAAGGATGCATTAAGAGTGACATTAAAGACATTTATAATGTTACAAAATATTTATATTTCAAATAAATGCTGTTCTTTTGAACTTGCATGATAAAATTACATTTCAAAATATATTTGAATAGAAAAAAGTTATTTAAAATTGTAATATTTCGCAATATTACAAATTTTACTGCATTTGTGATCAACAAATGCAGCCTCGGTGAGCAAAAGAGACTCAAAACCATAAAATTCGAACCAACCTCAAACTTTTGTGTATGTGACGCATGTGCAGATTTTCCTCCTCGCTTGAACACAAATCATAGCAGTTGTACTCCTTTTAGCAACATTTCTAATGCTCAAGCACTAGAAGAAAAATTTGCATTACATTCATCTACTTGAAATGCCATTAACAGAAAAAACAGAAGTCATAACATTCTCAAGTTGTTACATTATATTTGTGCTGCTCCAAAGAGTCATTGAGTAACCATACAGTAAATTCTCTTCAGAATGTTTATAAAATTCGTACAGTATGTTAATTTATGCAAATGTCATAAACAGGAGAAATCTATGCCTTCCAGAACATCGACCAGCATCCGGTTCCTCCGCACGAACAGCAGATATCACTCACATGAACATGTTTCATCATGCACTACCTTAAAAAAAAATCCCAAATGGCTGCAATGTTTCAGTTTTACAAGCGCAGCTGTGCATGCTCAAATCATAATATATCCGACTTATCAAACAGATCTTACTTCAACACAGCCAGGAGTCACACAAGAAGAACGCCCACTCAACACACTCGTTATTATGTTGAGATATGACACATAAAAATGACATCTCCCTAGGATTCACTCACAAACATGGCCTAAACTTCCCACCCCATCCCAGCATGACCCTACCGTCATCATCAAAGACGTCCTCTGCCTCCTCACGCACGAGTTCTTTTATGTTATCCTCCGTGATGTCAGGAAAGGCCATTCCGTCTTATCCTCTCTTGCTCTTCTCTTTTGCTTAAGCGTCTGAGCTGCAACTATACTGTAAAATTAAATCAACGTTCGGACTGTCTTCCCCCCCAGGCGAATGTAAAGCCCACTGTCTGCTTGAGCCTGAGCAGAGAGGCGAGAGGCAGTGGACCGCTCTGAGCTTCTACTCACTGCACCAAGTCGAGTGTGAGTGTGTGTGGGAGCCCACACCATCCAGGCCAAGTTTCATCAACAGGATGATTTCATAATCTCCTGTGTGAGTGTCAGAATGAGGGAGATAGTGTGTGTGGTAAATATGCCAATGGTGTTTGAGTGGCGGTTAGGACGAAGCATCTTGAGAACCAAATCTTGGTGATTTAGGCGATAAATAGGTTATATGTAACACAGGGTTGTGTTCACAGGTTTCAGCCTCACCATACAGCCATTAAAGGTCAGGAAAGTGTTGACCTTTTTCTTTAGATAAAATCAACAAAAAAATGCATATGTGTTTTTTTTATATATTTGATATATTATGATCATATTTTGATCATATTTGATACATCAGGCATTTATGGTCTAGTATGATATAGGAGAATATGGAGCGCATACTCAATGAGCAAAAAAAACACACCCTGGACCTCAAAAGTGTCCATTTCTTTAAATTGCGATTTATACATCACTTGAAAGCTGAATAAATAAGCTTCCATTGATGTATGGTTTGTTAGGACAGGACAATATTTGGCCGAGATACAACTATTTGAAATCTGGAATCTGAGGGTTCAAAAAAAAATCTAAATATTGAGAAAATCGCCTTTAAAGGTTTTCATTTCTGTTGGCGATTGTGCTGCATCCACTTACAAAAATATATTTTTTATATATTTAAGGTATAGGAAATTTACTAAATATCTTCATGGATCATGACCTTTACTTAATATCCTAATGATTTTTGGCTAAAAGAACAATCAATAATTTTGACCCATACAGTGTTTTGTTGGCTATTGCCACAAATATACCCGTGCGACTTAAGACTGGTTTTGAGATCCAGCGTCACATATTGCTAAGTTCTGATAGCTAGTAAATCAATGAGATCTTCATAACAGCATGACAGACTACTAAAATACTGTAATCTGAATATAAATATCAGTTGTCACCTTATATCACATATGTCTCAGTTGGTTTTAAAAAAAGAAAAAAAAGTTGTTTTTAATTCTGGGGTGCAAATCATTTAATGCAACAATGGATAATCAAGTAAGCTCACCTTGTAATATTACTTACCATATAAAAGCTATTCTTATGTTTCATTTATAAAAATCTTTAAAGATTTCACAGCACAAAGACCACGATTAAAATTTTTTTTTTGAATTATATAAAAAGGTAATTTACTTGTTAGAAACCCAGACAGCAATAGTGTCTGCCCAGATCCGGGCCACATCTGGAACATGTGGATTCAACGCATACCAGATGTGGGCCGGATGTCGGGAAAGTATAAACTATCAATCAGACGACACAATGCATGAAGTATATTGTGTACAACAGGTTTTTCAGCAAAGATTTGATCATGTTGGTCATAGAGGCCTTACAAATGTATCAAATATGACACAACAGGCTTTATAGGGTAACAGTGCATAAGGTGAATCACCGTATTTAATAACAATAATTAATACATAAAATGAGTCAAATACTTCTAACTGCACATTTTGGTGAGTGTTGGAAAGATCCTATCATGTTCTTCACATATAAAGTCTTTCTGAAATAGTAACTAGGCTGCAGTGAAAGAGTCTTTCTCTTTAATTTTTGCGTGCCTCCTATGAAAGCTCTGTGGAATAGACCTAATGACAATCTCATTAACGGAGGGGTCATCTCACACACTCACAGTCGTATAACAGCAATTATTCACTCTTTTTAAAAACATGTCCTATATAGGGGAACCAAAATAGATCCACCCACACTTGTCACGTTTCCAGGAAACATTTTGATGTGATTGCTCCATCCTTTTGCATTTAGTGGTGTTTGCTTAAGCAAGAAACACTATTAATATTGCTTAAATGTAGTGTGGGATTTAAACAGTATTACACTGCTACATGTAACTCGAACAGTTTCTGGACATGAAAGATACCTCAAAACATGCTTTTCCAAACAATCCGACTTGTGATTCCCCATGCTATTTCTGAAATGTTTTAGTTTTACATTCTTCTAACGTTTTTTAAATGTTACTAATTGTTTCAGAACATTCAAAAGTAACATTTCCACGATGGAATGTTTCCTTAACATTCGCATAACCAAAAATATTTTTAAAACTAGGAGTTATGATTGTTCAGAGAACATTCAGAAATTACGTTTTCATAATGTTATATATCAGTTATAGCAATGCCCTAGTACCCAAATGTAAAATGTATTTTTTCTTTTGAATGTAGTAATTGAATAAAGCATTTACCATTGCATCTACTTATAACCAACTGACCTGGTGCAAACTAATTGTCTAAAACTTTTTTTTAAATCACAAAACAAAGATGTATAGGAAGATAATCCTAATTTGTATTTGTACACATGTACAAACATAATGGGCCTTTTTTTATTAATAAGTTCATACAATTTGCGCATATACAATGTTCTTTCCGCCTGATTAACCTCAGGTATGTAGGCCTACGCCACTGATCTATAACCTTATAAAAATCAGTGGAGTACATAAATAAATTTGTTCGTACCTTCGTTGTAATGTTGATGAATCAAAATTGTTGAGCGCTATAGCATGAAACTTTTAGAAATGTGCATGTTCTTAAAAGTCTTTTCTCATTCTCCTGCTCTCTTTTAGTTGCGACTTTTTATCTCACAATTTTATTCCTCGCAATTGCAAGTTTATATGTCTCAATTCTGACTTTGATTCTTGCAGTTCTGATTTTATAACAATTTTATAGCAATAAATAATTGAATTACAGTTGTGAGATAAAAAGTTGTTATTACCTTTTTATTTTGTTCTGTGGTGGGAACAAGCTTCCATAGACTAGTGAATGAGTCATATTGTTCTGTAAAATGCTTCAAAGCACTATACTGCATGTCTCCTGTAAACATTGTTTTTATAATAATGATTCTTAATAAGATGGGTCAGTTCTACTTCATATTGTTAGTTTGTTCTTGAAAACAGGTTAAAACCTGGGGCTAGTTGAACACTAGCATATGATCATCCCACAAGTCTTTCTGATTCTACAGCAATGCAAGCAAAATTCACAAGATGTGTGTATTGTGTTTGGTTTAAGTTGGATTGACTCGCCCCTGGCCTACAGTTTCCTGGTGGTGCATTTCAGGTCTGTGTGCATGAATAATGAAGGACAAGAGAGTAATAAGACCCCTGGGGTAGCCAGGAGGAACAGTTCTCTAGACCAGAGAACATGCAAAATATAAGCCTGGCTATATAATAATGTCAGTGTGAACCTCAAACCTAATGCAAAATATCTATGAAAAATGAATTGTTAGGTTGTTTAGCATTGGAATATAAGAATTGAATTAGTAATATAAAACAAGTATTTTATTATAAGAATAAAAATGTTTAAATCAGCAGTGATTATTGGGGGTCTTTTAAACTTTTAAAGCATCTCAGCTGTACATAATATACAATTCACAACAAACAAGTTATGGCCTTGTATTTGTTTTCCTTTCACAGCAATACAGGCTCAGCAACAGTGTCCTTTAATCATGTTAGTCATGCCACTGAAAATAAGCAGCGATCATAATGACACACACACACACACACACACACACACACACACACACACACACACACACACACACACACACACACACACCTGCTGTGTTATCATCACATCCCACGCACCACAGGCTGCCCTAGGTAAAAAGAAACAGACTGAATGAAAAGTATCAAACAAAAGCATTTGGGAATTAAGGACACTAATCTGTACAATATCTCCACAAATATTGATAGTTTGTTAAACAGGTAACTGAAATCCATCTCTGCTGTCGGTCTGTAGTGTTTATTTTATGGAAAAATCTTAGTGTCTGTATTGCCATTACAGTTGTTCACATTTAATTACTTTAAATTAAAGTACTCACTTCACCTTTTACTTTCTTAGCAAAACTCTTTTTCGTCTTAAGAGTTCATGCACATGTCTCTTAAGTGAGTTAGATAAAAGGATCCTGGGTCTTGTTCTTGATTTGGTAACAGTTCAAAGAATTGCATGAGGGCTGATATGAATAATTTTAATTCACGCCAATCAAAGCTTAACAATACGCTTTACATATACAAGAGTGTATAACCTCTTTTAGATAGCACTGGTTGTGCTAAGACTTACAAAGATGGTATAACAAGGAAGGATATTGAAGTAAGCTGAGGAAATTCTCTTATTGTGCCAATTTGTTCATATCTTTTCTCCAAGAATGCCAACATATATCATAATATAAGCATCTGCTAAGAACTGCTGCTTTACCAGACAGACATTAAGAAACGTAATGTAACAAAAGACGACATAAACATTTTACAGTGCAGGTCGAGGTCACATTAATGCAGATTCAAGGTTTAAGATCATTGCCAGTCTGTCATTAATGCTTGATGAGTCTGTTAGCAGATTTATCTTGAATGGATGTTGGAGGAAACTATTGTTAGTCCAAAATAACAGGAGATAACAGATATTTAGTTTTTCAAAAGCTTAAAGACTATACCAGGCTAGTGTCATCAATGCAACAGGGGAGGAGTGTTGTTATATTTCTGTTTTAAACTCTCAGTGACCCAAAGCCATGCTTTTCCCATGCTTACTGAAGGCATGTACTGAGGGCACAGCCAATGTGACAAACAGTTTTACTGAACCACACCCTTTGCCAGTTCCAGTATAACTTCTGTTTTTCTCACTAAACAATTGTTCACATCCCCAAAGGCTTTTAAAATGCAAATGCAAAGACTGTGAGTCAAAAAAATACTTTGTTTTAAAAAAGTGAATGCATAATGTTTCTTGTAAAGACATAGTGTTTTCTTTGAAGTATTTGAAAAGTTATGGAGAAGCATTAATAAATTCAGTATCTTGATCAGCAAAAACACAGTCCTTTAGTCCACCATTGTAAAGCACTTTGGTGGCCATTGGGTCTGTGAAAGCGCTATATAAATGCAGTCCATTTTCCAGTTACCATTGTTGTTTTGGATTTCAAATACTTGCGCAAGACTAAACACATACGCATGACTTTTCAAAAACACGCACTTTGAAAACTGTCTTCAAAAGTTTGCACTTTCGGGTTCCCAAAACACCGTTGTCATATAAATGAATGGCCAATACGCATAAAATGTTTTCCGTTTTTAGTTGAAAACTGTGTAGTGTAAACTGCCCTTAAACTAGCAAAAAAGCTTCCAAACAACTTTACACGGGTGAAATCCTAAGAAACCAAGTGACAAGTGTGATATTGTTCACAAATAATCAGGTATAACATTTCCCATACCAATTTGGTATTCACTCAAGATGCAGTTTATACCATCTTGTTATTCAAAGCACTTTGTGGTGAGGAAATCAGTAATTTGTTGCACTTTAATTAATTACTGCTAAACATTATGGTTAAAGGATAATTAAAGGGACATTCAAACAATAATATAACATTGTCTTCATGGGCAGGACAGGGTATGGGTGGAGAAGCTTCTGTGGTTTGCATCACATCCGTTCCCATACAAACAGGTGACCAGAGAGAAGGGATGCGATTGCAACAGGGGGTGAAGAGAGAAAGAAAAAGGGAAGGAAAAGAGCCACACCTCCCAGATAACTCATAGCATGTTGATGTTAGTTAAGAACGATATTGGTCATACCTCAGTTGGGCCACACACATTTACCACTTCCTGCAAACAAGCAGTACAGGGACAGCCCAAAAAAAAGTGAAATGGTACACATGTGGTGAAATGAAAATTGAAAATTGAACAAGCCAATAAGATCTCCACTGGACATATTATAGTGACACATGATCTGTTAATACCTGAACTGTAAAACTGAACAGTTTAAATGAATAAAAGGAAATTAGTTTATTAAACTCAAATATTACTGAAAGTTCATTGTATCAATATAGAAAAAAAGTTACATGAACTCAAAATGTTATTGTATTAAGCTGAACTTAGACGGACTGAGTTGCAGCAGATTTCTAGTTGCTGAGAATAAATGTTGAAATTAAGTGTTATTTTTGTACAAGATTACTAAAGGGAGAGATGTGTAATGTTCTGTTATGCTGGGATTTACATGGGTTTCTGTTATGTTGTAGATTTGGGTCACTATTGTGGTGAAGACAGTTACTGGGAAGAATTGGGTGAATACTGAATATTGAAATTATGGGTTTTACAGCTTGTCTTTAGAAATGAGGACATGTTAGTGGTATTGTATGCCTAATGATATGGTTAGTAGTTTTTTGTAGGGGAGAGAGAGAAAGAAGTGAGAGGAAGAGGGGAGTGGTGTGGGTAGACAAATTGTGAATGGACCTTTTCTACTGAGAAAACTAAGGACAACGTTTGAACAGCCTCTGAAATAACTATTGCGCATTACAAAAACAAGGGCAAAACAATATTTTTGATTAAATGTATAGATTTATTATTTTATTTAAATATTTCTTTGAGTAATTATTTATTTAGATGCTAGTGATTTTGGCTTGCTATTCGTGAGAATGCTAACTAACTAAATATATTATATAATATATAATATAATATTATATATTATATTTATATTAAATATAAATATATAAATCACAACAAAACCTCACTAATTCTCAGAACGCCCAAAGTATTTATGTCATGCATATGAAAAAGAATGAATTTAATTTGAAAAATGAACTGCTCTTTACCCCCGAACATGCTGAGCTCTGAATATGGCTCTTAGTTTTCCATCCTGTTGAGTGTGAGATTCCCATATGGAGTTCCAGAACTCCAGACAAGGAGCTTTTTTCCAGTTTATCTGCATGAGAATGTTCTTTCCCAGCAAGCCTGGCGAGGCTGTCACCCTCTGCTCATTCAGCCTAGCCAACCCAGGGATCTTGGCATTCCTTGTTCGGCCCACATCCTGCTTATAAAACAACGATGAGCCATGGTAACATCCCAGAATCCATCAACAGGAATCGCATGCCCCCAAACCCCCAGGCCTTATAGAGAGCTCTTGAAAACCCAGGCTCCCTTCATTTAGGATTGCACAATCTTGTTGTCCCTTCTGTTCCAGTCATGTGTACCTGTTGGGAAACTACTTTTGTAATACAACATAATGTTAAATGAGGCATCGTCACCCTATTGGTGCATGATTTATGGGCTTCAGATGTGTCAGAGTTGTTTTTTTATTAATTCTTGCGAGCTACTGCTGGCTTCTTTAGGACTGGATTTTTTAGAATGACTCATTTGTAACTGTCAGCTTTATGGAGACAAGATTAAACTGGTAAAGACAGCATTCTGTCGTCTGTTGTCTGGCTAATAAGATTACGAATGCTAAATATTCATCAGAATTCATCAGAAAAATAAAACAGTATTTAAAAAATAAACAAATTAAATTAAATTATGGGTTTGCCAATGTGTTGGGTAGCTACATAACTACAGTAAAGTCATGATCAGTGAATGGATTTAATGGCTGTGAGATGGGATGGATAAAAATGTTTTCTTGTAGGCCTAGGCTATTATTTTATGTTCTTACATAATCTTTTATCATGATAATAACAAACTTCATTTGGATGCCTATAGAGGCAACATCGCACTTAAAATAATGGGCTATAATATATTCTTAATTAAAAAATAAATATTGGTTACACTTTATTTTAAGATGATGTATTTACATTGTACTTACTCAAATAAGTTATGAGTAATATTAATTATTAGCTATACATGTACTTACTATAGAGTTACAGTTAGGGTCAGGAGTTGGTTTAGGGATAGTTGCTGTCATAATTCCTGTTTTGTGTTCCCCTTGTCTTGTGTGGACTTTTTGTCATTTCCTGTCCTGTGCCGTGTTTTGTAGTCCTTTGTAGTTTTTCTTGTTTAATAGTCTTCCCAGGTGTTTCTATTTAGTCACGCCCCCTTGTTATCTTGTTTAGCTTGTTTGCCTGTGTATTTAAGCCCTATGTCTAGTTTCAGTCTTTGTGAGTTCTTAACGTTGTATGTTGGTTGTCATGTTCCCGAGTCTGTTTCTGAATGTATGAAGTTTGAGTTTATTTAATAAAAACTGCTAGCCTGGTTAAAACCAGACCATTCTCAGTTGTAACTGAGTTAGGGTCTGGCAAAGCGTCATAGACAAATCATTTCCAGAGGGGCGTCACCAACGGACGTCGCGGATAGACCTAAAACCAAACAGAGCGATGAAGGAGATGACGTATGCAGAGCGACGGAGAAACATCTCAGAGTGTTGTTCTTTGCTCGGTTTTTAACAAAAAGGAAACGTTCAAACGTTCATCGCTTAAAACAGACGTGATAGCTGATTCGAACGAGTGATGTTCGACGGCGGCATCCATCTTTGTAATGTAGGCTACAAAATCTGCTTCAAAATCCCAGCGCTGTCGTCATTGTGTAAAGCCCGCCCCAACGTTTCTGATTGGTGCCTCGATTTCGACGGACTGGAAATAGGCTTGAATGAGCTCTTTGCCAGACTAAGTTTCAGAGCAAATCTAAATTTGCCGGAAGTTGTCTGGGTTTTCCCAGGCTAAAAAACTGCTGCACTTGGATCCTATTTCAGCCACATTGTTACAGTTGCCTCAAATTATGCATAATTTACTGTTATTACAATAGTAAGTACATGTAGTAACCTGTAACTATGTCACCTTAATATAAAGTAGGCTATAACCTAAATATTAATATAGGCCTATCCATTTCTGATCATTCCAGGTTGCTGGTCGCACAGGTTGTTTACGCATTTAACTCGTGGCCACGAGAAATAGATTTAGTTCCCTCAGAATATGAAGTCGTGCCACAAGAAAAATATGTTGTTCTCTTACATAGGATCTCAAGGCCATGACTTTAAACCGCGTGGCCACGATATAAAGATGGCATTACTTAAAAAAAAAAAATCTTTTTGGCCATGATTTATTATCACGTTCCAACTAATAAATATCTCGTCGCCACAACATATTATCACATTCCCACCGTCACTGTAAGAAGCCACACAAATGATATTAGGGATATTAATAAGTTACACAAAACGAGTTACATGTCGAAGTTTAATACTTTGGGGCTTGTTCGAATCATTAACCCCAAGCATACACCACCAATTAACTCTGCAGCATATCTGCTATTTCATTTCTTTTATTTCCACTGATTTATAGAACATTAGCATCAAACAACACAGAGGAAAATAACTGAATCATTCTAAAAAATGTCATATTGATTGAAACTAAAATATTCCATCATTCACAAAGGTCAATCTAACAAAAATGAGTGAACAAGCAGTCAACAAGCTAAAGGGCCTTTTTTCGTTTTTTTTTCTTAAATGTTGTTGAACCTAGTGCTCTCATGCTGTAAGCAGGCACAATAAATTCCTTTCCAGCAGGGGCCATTCAAGATTACTGACATTGGGATCAAAGACTGTGAGTTTGTTAAATAATCCTGAGAGGGCCTCTATGGTTGATACTTGCTGTGACCGTGTTTGAGGGTTCTTACCTGCATCAGCATGCTTGAATGGCCCCTATTGTTTTATAATATAAGGGCCAAGTTATCATCATAGTCTTGTGTAACTATCAGTTACATTACTGTGGATGTCTAAATAATTCATGTTATCTGAGAAGAACCAAATTAGAGCCAAACAGCAAGAGGGTGGAAGATGGTTCAAATGAAGAGAAGGAAATGAAACAGCAAGAGGAGTGAGAATGAATCACATCTCTGTAACCTAAACCTCTCTGGGGTGGTTAACCTCCATATTAAAGATCCTATATTAGCTCCAGAGAGGCGTGTTGCCATGGAGTGGGAAGATGCTGTTCTGCTTCCAAAGCTCATAGTAAAGCAATAAATGTTGAAAAAGAAAGGAAGCCAAAAGCTGAAAACCAAACAAAACCAAACATAAGTCCTCAAATACTTAAAACAAATTGAGACTTTAATTGTTTAATGATGCTGCCCTCAGAAGTGAGAAGTGACTTCATGATAATGTATTTTCATAACTTAAACTCACATACTGTAAGTCAAGCACCAATTAACCAGGTAACCACATCATTGCTGATGTTCAGACCAACAATATGGCGGGAGAGTGATATTAATTTTATACAACAGTTCAACAAACAAGTTAATTTTGAACAACTTGATTTGATTTTAGATACAATATTGCCAATTACTTTGTCTATTTTTTTGCTCTGCTACATAATGACTTAGGCTAATGCTTACGTAACCACAACATACTGTTTTTGTACAAATCATTTGAGTGAATGATTATATAAAGACTTTTTGTGGTGCTCGAAATAGAATACTAGCATACTACTTTTACTATTTGTGCCATGGGCTTGTGGTCTTTGCACTTAGGTACTTATGTACTTATTTTGTGGCATTTAGCTTAAATGTTCAAGTGGGAAAGAAGACCACAAGTGTGTGTAGAACTTTGGATTGCCTGATGAGACACACTTACAAGATTCCAGCTAACAAAAATATGTTCTAAGAACGTTTTGCTAACGTTCCCATTAAGTTATGAAAATCTTACTTTTGAATGTTCTCTGGACGTATAATGGTCATATAATGCCCTTTTCACAAGATGTAAAATAAGTCTCTGTTGTCCCCAGAGTGTGTATGTGAAGTTTTAGCTCAAAATACCCCACAGATATTTTTTATAGCATGTTAAAATTGTCACTTTTTGAGGGTGAGCAAAAACAGGCGGGCGGAGCTTCAAGAGCTTGTAAGCAGCTCCGATTACCTCACACAGATACTCACTAAAATGTCAGAAAATGATTGACCGGGGCGGAGTTTATGTAAATGTTAGGGTAAGTGATGTCACTAACCCGTGAAGAAGCTCATGTCCCTACCAGCCGTTTAGTCCTTAAAAAGCGATTTCTGTAAAAGAAAATATCTCCCTTTGCTTCGAACTTTGAGCACGTAAATTTGCAGTGTTTTTTAACATTACACACTAACTAAAGTTAAAAAAGTGAAATCATAATGAACCACCCCTTTAAATATATATTTTTTTGTGTTCTCATTTGCTCAAAAAGCAAATAAAAACTCCACAATAGTGGTTTCACAACTTTAAAAAAGAGTAAAACATTTAGAGAGATTGATAACGACAGTTAGAAGAAAGATGTCAACTTTACTCAGTAAAGTAATCACAGTCTCAGAAAAAGGTTCTTGAAATAGAGTGATACAAACAGTGAAAGGTTGTAGTCGTGTTGGACTGTATATCATCACTCTTGGAACATTGCTCAGCCAATCAAATTTGAGGACTAACTGTTGAATAATACTATTTAGTACATCCGTTTCCACTGCACTCAAAATTGCTTACCAAAATTGCTTCCATTGCTTCCTCTTTACAGTAAAAGGAAAAATGAACACTAAGATTTTTTAGGGCAACAAGTGCAATCTTCACATTGCAAAATGTTTTCTCTGAAAGTGAAACATTCTCAGGACTTAATTGGCTTACGTTCTGG
Source organism: Semotilus atromaculatus (assembly GCA_031834385.1). Lineage (NCBI taxonomy): Eukaryota > Metazoa > Chordata > Actinopteri > Cypriniformes > Leuciscidae > Semotilus > Semotilus atromaculatus. Next base: position 34,265,837 of record JAULUF010000022.1, read on the forward strand.
TAAGGTTCTCTCAAAGCTATGAACAAACATTCTTCAGTAACATTAACAGAATGTTTGATCAATGTTATCTGGTCTTTAAATATGTTTTTAAAATGTTAGCATAAAACATTATGTGCATAGTTCATGCACTGTATAACAAAAAAAAAATTGTTCAGCTAGCTTAAGAAAATAAGGCAACCAATCAACTCATTCAACTTTTTAATTTAACTAAACTAATCCACTCCGGTTAAAGTCTACTTAAACCCAGGACACACCAAGCCAACGTTAAAGTACTAGCGGCAAAGAAAGCTAACTGTGTTGTCAACTATCGATATGCATCTCGGCCAAAAAGCTGACCTTGAACACACCAAAAGAACTAAAGGCAGCTGTCAACTATAGCATGTGTGTTTTGCGCCTGCGTGTAAGTAAACAGCAGGTAGGCCTAATCAATAGTCTATTTTCGTTATTCTGAAAGGGAAACCAAAACTAGGACTGCAGATATGCAAACCGCAAACAAAGCAGTACTTTACCATTTTGAATATCAATCACGCTGTCACTTTCTTCATTCCTGTCGGCTCATGTTATTATGAAAATATTGTTGTGCATTTGAATGCTCAGGTAAGATGTCGTAAAATTGTAACAGCCTTCTGTCTGTACTGTCTTGACTCGTTTTCATCACCTTTGCTTTTATTCTCGTTGGTAACTCTGAACAGCCAATCAGAGTTCTCTCTCACCGACAGCCCGACGTCAATTCAACATGCTGAATCAGCCCAAAAAACCCAGACGTCATCCGACAAGAGCCAACTGTGAGGAACACACCAAAAAAACTAAGCTGAACAATGCTCAAAAACGGCCCGACGTTGCTCGACCGTCGGCTTAGTGTGTCCCGGCCTTAAAATACTTTTGTTCATCAAATGAGTAACAGGTAGTCTTTTGAAATTAAAAATTCTTATCAAGGCAACTAAAAAAACAAGTTGAGCCAACTTGAAAAAAAGGCAACCTATCACACTACACTCGACTTTTTAAGTTAACTCAACTAATTTGCTCCAGTTAAAGTCACCTTAAAAGCTTTTGTTCATGAAATGAGCAGCAGTTAGTCTTTTAAACTTCTTTATCAAGGCATATAAAGAAGTTTAGCAATGCAAGCAGCTGTAATCCTTGTTTTTTTCATCTCCATGTTTTATTTTCAAAGTTAGCTAAAAACCTCTTAAAACTAGAGGCACACAATTGACCCATTTCACCCAGGCAAATAAGTTGCAAAAGTTGCAATGAGAAGCACATAGCCTCGACAAAAAAATCTCAAACATGGTGATGATCAACAATTGTAATTCTTTCTGAAATGTCTAGTTGGACTTTAAACGTTTTATTTTTTAAACTTTGAGGCAAATTCACACTGCACCGACCTATGCGGACAATCTGTCACGGAATGGGTAATTCAGGATGCGAGGACTCAAGTGCAGAAAATGGGTAATTTATTAAACAAACAAATAAACACAAACTACAAACAAAACTCCCTCGAGGAGGAAAATGGGAACGGAAAAAGGCAGGGTCAAGAAACAAAAGGAACATGGAAACTTGGACAACGAACCAGCAAAGAACTGCAAACACAGGGAGACTAAATAGAGAACAAACATAAGAGGGTAACGAGTAAGGCACGTGGGACAAATCAATCAATAATCAGATAACAAGATGGGAGGGGCTAGACAATAGACAGGAGAGCACATGGCACAAGGAAACAACATGACAGCCATGTGCTCACAACAAACCGGGAGTGTCACAGCTCTGCCACCAAAGCAAGAGAAAACCCAGACAAGGATGACAGAACTGTGACACAATCACCAGATTACAGTACATCACTTCTCAGCCATTCCATGACCCGAAAAGTGCAGATTCAGCATGTTCAGTCAGTGAAAACAAGCTCCTACAGACGCCAATAGACAAAGACAGGGGTAACACGCTGGTCCGACAAAGTGTCTGTTGACTTCTGGCAGCGCAGTGTGAAATGGCCTTTACTACTTGTTTCAGAATCTTCAGAGAACATTCTAAAGTAACATTCCCATAATGTTTGCGAAATGTAATGTTCCCTCAACGGTCACATATCCGAGAAAGGATATTTTCTTTTTACTTTTAAAAAAACTGTACATTTTGAATGTCCAGAGAACATTTAGAAATAAAATTTTCATAACATAATGTCAGCATTAGCAAAACGTTCTTATTTTTGTTAGCTGGGGTGCTGTGTGGAGACTGATACGTTCAAACCTGACACTTTGAATATTGGTATCACAAAAATGACACTTAGCAACACCAGACTCCTTTACAGCATGTTTATTGTTCCCCGCCCTCTCGGAGGTTCTTACGTCTCATTGTCAGGGCTCTCAGATGGCAATATTAAGTAACAGTCATTGTTGGCGAGTTAGTGTTAAACATTCGGCTGTCTTGTGGCAGTATGCTAGGCACCTCAATGGACCTTTCTGAAATAGGTGGGTGTACGTGTGTCTGTTGTTAAAAAGGGGATTGGTTGTGTCTCCTAAGGACAATTTTCCAACGCAGGGCTCGACCAGACCAGACACCATGAATCTCCCATCTGGTCAGAAACAGATACAATCTCCCCTCAAAACATGTGTGTACTGGACCCTAATCGTACAAAGCATTATCAAAACATAAAATGTAATCCTTGTCCAGCAGCTAGGGATTTACTACAAGAATAATCTATTGAAACATTGTCCAATATTATGCAACCATGGCAAGAGCTCCAGTGGGTGGACACTGCAGTCACTGGAGCATTTCTGTGGGTGGAAATGCTCTTCAGACAGTGATCAGAGCGCTAATCTGTCGGATTGTACTGACATGTTAAATAGGACTCTAAGAATAACGTTCTCTGTTTCAGACTCTTCAGAAGGGAACCGGGTTATCGAAGGAGAAAGAGGAGTATTTTTGGCATCTAAGTTTCTTCAGTGATTTGTCAGTCCCTGTGATGAAACAGATGTCACTGCTGACCATGAGTTACAGTTGTAATCGAAATTATTCAACCCCCATTACAAATCAGGTTTATTGGCAAAATTTGCAGACTTTCAGCTGTTTGCAATGAACAAATCAAACAAAAGTAACTAAAATAGCTCAACCCACAAATGTTTCAAGTGGTTTCCCCAAATTCAACTGAAATTTTGTACTGTTGTACTTCTGAAGTCTCTTCTGTGGTCTATATATATATTTATAAATTCATTTAATTCTTTAATTCAGCATGGTTGCATTAAATTTATCAAAAGTGACAGTAAAGACATATGTAATATTACAAAAGATTTCTATTTCAAGTAAATGCTGTTCTTTGAATTTCTACTAATCAAAGAATCAATATTTTTGAACACTGATAGTAAGAAATGTTTCTTGAGCGGCAAATCAGAATATTATAATGATTTCTGAAGGGTCATGTGACACTGAAGACTGGAGTAATGCTGCTGAAAATGCAGCTTTGCCATTATAGGAATTACATATATTTTAAAATATATTAACATAGAAAACAGTCATTTTAAATTGAAATGATTTAAGTTTAAATGTTTTCAAATTTAAATTATTTAAATTGATTAAAAAAACCTGTATGTGGGCCGAGCAAAGATTGCAGATTTCAAAATGTTTTTGACTAATGACGGACAAGCCAAAATTATTTTCACTTATATTGAAACTAGAGGAAGTCATCACCAAGAATGTCTATCTTACTTATCTTAAAGACTGATCAAGACTTTGAAAAGTCTCAGGGGTCAAACAGGCTGAAAATGTTGAGCAAATCCGATAAATCACCATAATCAGGCATCTCTTTGAGGATGTGCTTGGGGTGTCTTGTCAGATGGCTTTACACCTCACAAAGGCCTGTCTTTCCCTCAAGCGTGGATCAATACTCCACCTTTATCCAAAACTTCAGCAAGAGCCTTGGAGGAAATTGAAGGGAACCAACCCTCATTTTAACTCTACCAACAATAGATCCCATATACAGTCAGATGCTCTGCTGGTGTTTCTCCTCCACCGTATTTTTTTGTTCTCTTCAAAGACAGTCTCTGCAGGTAAAGTCAGACAGCAGACAGCTCTTGTCCCAGAGACACCACAGGCTGTGATACAGCCTAGAGTATGGGGTCCTTCACCACCCCTCAGACACCTTCAAACCCCTCATGTGGAGAGCTCCCCACGCTGTGCTGCCTTTTGTCTCGCTGGCACAAACACCTCTACAACATGTCTATATGTGAGTCTAGAAATAATGGTCCAGACTACCCAGATCCACTCTTCACAGAGATGAAAGGAGTCTTTGAAATGAAATAAGCCCTCCGAAAGCTCTGTGTGTAGCCTATTTGCGTTTCATCCTTAAAAAAAATTTAAAAAAAGAAACGTTGGGGCGTTCCTAACAATTAGATTTAATACGGGTAGTGGGGTTCAATTCATACAGATTATCTTTTTATCTACAGTCCACGGTGAGCCTTCAGCTTCTTCTCAGACACAAAGGGAATACAGGCGCACTGCAGCGACAGTGGAATCAGCAATTATTTTAAAACTTGTTGTAGAGCTTTCAATCATCAGTTTTGGACAAGCACTTAATATCACCAAAACATTTAGGCCCATAACATATTCTACTGAAGTATGTGAATGCAAATGCGACATAAACTCGGTTTTATGTGCCATTAGCTGCTTCCATCCACATTTTATGCAAATTTTAGGTTATGGCAAAAAAAAAAAAAAAAAAAACGCTGAATGGAAATCTAAAAATGCAATATATATATATATATATATATATTTTTTTTTAGATAAGACGTGCATAAACTATGATGGAAACACATTTAGCGAAGAAATCCCTCCATTGGATTTCTCAATAGATCAGAAAAAATGTCAGAGAGTGAGAAGTAGGCTAGGCTATGAATGGACTACAAGATTCTTAAACATCATTTTTGAAAAAAAAAAAAAAAAGTGCCTTCAGTTGTTGATGGAAAACAAGACAAAACAGGCAGATTTTCTAAGAAGTGCGACTGAAGATTGTGTTCCCAAACACAGGCATCCGCATCCGAACGCAAGATAATATGATGCTGTTTATTGCATTTCGTCTGCGCACTCCGAAGATGCAAGTCATTTATGATGTTCAAAAAAAGAGCCCGGTTGCATAAATAGGCTACCGTTGGTTTACAGATATTTTGTGCCAATTTTCTAGAAAGGTATATTTTTTTCCCTTTTGAGGTATCTTGAAGAGATGCCTTGCAAATGTTTTGTGCTATAGCTACTCCATGTTCACACTTTTAAATTGAAACATATTTATTATTTTTCACCAAAAAGAAAATAACTCATTCAGAAACCTGCCTGATACATTTACATTTACATTTACATTTATTCATTTAGCAGACGCTTTTATCCAAAGCGACTTACAAATGAGAACCATAGAAGCAGTTAAACTAACAGCAGGACAACAAAATGTAAGTGCTATAACCTTTCACAGTTTAATCCAACGTAGAACCCGTAAATTTTTTTTTTTTTTTTTTTTTTTTTTTTTTTATAATAGAAAGGAAGAGAAAGTGTTAGTATTACTGGAACAAGTGCTGCCGAAAGAGATGCGTCTTCAACCGTTTCTTAAAAATGGCTACGGACTCAGCAGCTCTGGTTGAGTTGGGTAGGTCATTCCACCAGCAAGGAACAGTCATGGTAAAGGTCCGAGAAAGAGATCTTGTGCCTCTTTGACGTGGCACCACAAGACGACGTTCGCTTGCAGAGCGCAAATTTCTGGAAGGGACATAAGTCTGATACATGCGTAGGCCTACTGGGAAGTTTCATTCTTGTGCGCAATTTCTCTCAAATTATGACCAATAAATATAGGCTATCTTACTCAAGTATACTCAAATTTAGTTTGAGAAATGTCCCTTCCATTAAAACAAATTAAAGTTGTTGAGTAAAAGTTGAGTAGGCCTATGTGTAGAATATGTTTAGAGCCTAAAATAACGCTTCAGAATTCAAATATTCTTCTGAATTGTGAATGCCCCGTCACTCCCATTTTCTGAGACAACATCTGTGAAATAGGTGGCCAACTCTTAGCATGACTAAGATAAATAGCATTGCACAGATCAGACTCTCCCCAAATGTGAAACAGGTGGAAATTAATACAAATCTGGGAGTGACTGAGGCGGAATTCATGGCACATGGTCAACATTCCCAGAGAAACAGCTGTAGCTGTTGTGTTTAGGTTTGCAGGGGAATGATTGCATATTAGCTGCAAAGTTAAAACATGGCTATGGTTAATTAGCTATGCAAAGGGATTCTGAGGCCACGGGTTCCCTCTGTTGTCACAAGGCATTCGAATGATGAGCCTGAACTAAATCTTTTCTGTCACACGTGAAACAGGATTTCTCTCTGCTTCTCTCTCTCTCTCCTTTCCTTGGCTGTAATGCAAAACATAGTTAGCGCTGTACTCATTTTGACATGGGGGTGGTGAGATCCTTACAAAAGTACTAGAGAATCAGCATCATGTCCTATTTAATAAACATCTGATTCATTTTACAAGATTACGCTAGTCTGAGATAATCTACGGCAAACCAGAGAGGAAGAGGAGAGTGTCCCCTGCAGGTAAATCACAGTAACACAGGTCAGGACACACACTTATGCTCCTAATTATCATGCTTAAGCTTAAAAAACACATCTAAATTGGCCATATTTGCGTATTCTGTACTTGGCTGTGTATATAAGCACTTTTACAGAGACTAAGGGCAGAGTAAACCGCATCACTTTACTGCTCTTTTCAAATCTTCTGTAGTCCACTCAGTAATGCACACATTTGCCGCCTATGCTCAGCTATCTTTAGCTATCACATGTCTCTGGCTCTCTCTCTCAGACACAGAAAATACTGCTGCACTCCACAACACAGACAGCAAGTAGGCTAACTCTCGGTCAGAGTCAGACATTATATTAGGTGTCTTTAAATACTATAAAAACAGAAGTAGCCTACAATGTACTTATTGAGTTCATGTTGTAGGCCTATTGCAAAACACTTTTGTTGCTATAGTGGTTGGATACCTGTAAGGTTAGGGACAGGTTTGATGGTATGGGTAGTGTTTAAGGGTGGATTAAGAGTTATAGATGTAATTACTAAAAGGAATTACAGATGTAATTACATGCAGGCAATTTTTTTTAAATATATATTTAAAAAAAAATGTACAAAATAAGTGAATGTATCGAATGGTTGATTTAAATGTTTGTAGTACATAGTAGTTAAAGACACCTAATATAAAGTGGGACCTAACTCTCAATTAACTAGGGCTCGAAAACAGAGAACCTCAGACTAAATTTAAACAAGTCCATGCTTGCAACTAAAAACTATCCATAATATAATATGTAATACAAAATATCCCCAAGGCATCGAAATTCTATTAGGATAAATACTATTATATTATATTATATTATATTAATCCATTTTGAAGATAAGAAGTTTAAGAACCCTCCAAATATACTGTTTGCTAAAGCTATGATCCCCTTCTAAGATCTGTAAGCTTTTGATTGAGTGGCCATTGAATAGTTTTGTTACTCAACACTATGGATTAGACCTGAAACTAAGACACTTTAAACTCCTTGTTATTTCACATCTGAGTGAACGCTGGCTGAACAAGTCAGCCATTAATCTGAAGAACAAATCACCAATCAGCAGTGTTGGCCTTCAGCCAATCAGAGCCCAGCACAAGCCAGAACGTGACCAACACTAGATCCCGCGGGCACCCATGGTGTTTATCTTCAAGCAGAAAGTGAGTAGAAGAGGAGCCATGGGCACTTCACCTTCACACTCACTTCATGCTCTCCCTCCTTTTCTTCACACATGAATGTAAGCAGACAGGCCCATACAAAATATAAAGTGATTTGAATATGTCATTATGATATGGAGACCATCAGTACATTGAATAATAAAGCAATTCAGTTTCAGCAGTCATTTACATTTTAAGAACCATTTTGGCTCCCCAAAGAGCCTTTCAGTGAACAGTTCCTAAAAGGGCCAATTTTTTCTTAGAGTGAAGTACATTTTAAGAATCTGAAGAACCCATTTACACTATAAAGTCCAGTGGAAAATTCCATGAATGTTAAAGGTTCTTCATGGGACCATCAAAAGCCAATAAAGAACCTTTATTTTTAAGAGTGTATAGACCATTTACACTAAGATGTATTCATCAACCCTTCCAGCATGTTCTTTCACACACACAGACATGAACATATCACACTCACTGTTGAACTTCCTGTGATGGGCCCGGGGCCTCCAGGGCCGGTTGCGAATCCAGTGTAGCTTTCGCGACAGTTCCATGGCTGTGCGCCAGACTGTGCCCACAGGACGTCATTGAACAGCGTCAGTCCAAACTTCTCCTTTTGTCCCCCAACCATGAGCTCACATCCAAAGCAAACATTGGACCCTTTAAGGGTCTTCGTCCAGTTCCCAAAGTAGACTATTTCCTCTCTGTCTGGTTGCGTATCTCGTCTCAACAAGTCTGTTTGCGTTGCCTGAGATCTATATTTTATGCATGAGTCAGGGGAACCCAACTCCCTCTGCCGTTCTGACACACAGACGCCACTCAGCTTGTCTTCATCCAGGGAGCACCACCTAGTATCCATGGCTGACATCTGGGCACACACACACACACACACACACACACACACACACACACACACACACACAGACACACAGACACACAGAACTGAAACATGACTCTAGTCATCTCCTGGACAAAAGAAGGGATTGGATACCAGACTGTGAACATGTATATCTTTGACTGAAACATGTACTATCTTTGACTATCTTTGATAGTGTATTTCACTAATGTTTTTCATTGTGTGATCGTATGCGTTTCACCAGTGTTGTTATTGTTAACTAAAAACTAAAACAATTTATTAACTAAAAATAATGGAAATGGAAACTAAAATGAAAATTTAAAATATAATATAAAACAATCAAAATATTAATAAATAATAGAGTGGCATATGAATAATAGGCTACTAAAATAACACTGACCTTCAGTAAAATAGATCAGTTCGCTTCAAATAGGCAACTAATTACAGACACTCCATTTTTAAATAACTATAAATCAATGAATGAATGCAGTAAGTGAAACATGGTAAACAGACACATTAATCCAAATCCACTCTAGTCTAATTCAATCTGATTTACAAAGTCATTCAAAACGGTTTATTTCTTCTAGTAATCACATGATACTGAAAGAATAAAGTAGTTGTAGTCCTATGACGCCCTCTAGTGGTTTTCTCCAATACATCACCACCATAGGCTGATGTAGGTGGTTGTCTATTGCTGTGCAGTTTCTAAGGTGTTCTGGAGGTTTTTAAGTGTGTTGCTTTGCAGTTCCTTTTTTTTTCAGGGGGTTGATTTTACGATATTCTATCTAGACAGTCCATAAATATGGCTCAGTCTCTTTTACGATGTAAATTAGAAGTCTAACCGCGAAGAAAAGTAACAACACGTCTGTCTGTTGAACAAGTCGCATGGTTTGAGGTGTCACCCATGTGCATCAAGAATTTACTGGAGAAGTTATATGCCAAAAACATGTAACCCTAAGTATGAGCAATAAGTAAGAATGATGTTTGTCCTATAAATAAAAAAGACAAGGAAACCGACCAAAGGCTTCTTTTTGTGTTATGTTTATTGTCATTTAGTGTACAATTATACATCTGTGCAATAAATAAAAGAAACCAATGAACAGTACTACAAAGTCACACATGAACATAAAAACAAAATGGAATGTAATGAAAGAACATACAAGATCAGCATAGGTTTATAACATCGACACCCAAAACGCTATATGTGGAATATTTGATTGTTCTTAACAAAATATTGATCATCTGTTCATATAAATCAAAACTGTTTAAGGCACATATTATAACCATACAGTACTTAAAATAATCAACATTTAAATATGTTGTTTTGGTGACTAACAAAAAACCCTTTAAAAAACAATGTGAGTTTGTGGATCAAAATTATATGTAATGAATAACATCAGGTCAGGACATATTCTGGACAGATTCAAATATGACTTTGGTCACTGTAACGGACAGAAGGATGAACTGTTACAATATAAAAGAGCAATGGCAAGATGTACTGTTATTTAGCAGCTTTAAGACATTGAATATCTACTACCAAGAGCATCTTAAGGCTTCATAATTGCTGGTAAACCTGTAAATAATTCTTTGGTTTATTATTCTAAAAAGGTCCATCTAATGAGGAATTGATGGACTCGTCAAGAAATCCTTGAAAACGTCACCTCTGACCAGCAGTTTTTAAAGTGGTGTCTGTGCGTGTCAATAAACATACAAAATAAAACTATTTAGCAACATCTGAATTTGAGTTTGACCAAAACTGGCGAACACTACACTCAAATGCTGCTGTTTTATATGGCCTTGTACGGTAAACCCAACACATTTCTGCACACAATGACAGTTCTCCCATAAAACAGTGCTTTCCACAACATTTATGCAAATACAGACTGTACCATCACATTATTTTTGGGGCCAAAGAAAATAATCCATCATAAAAAGAGACAAAAGGGAAAGCCGCCAAAAATAAAAGTCAATCACAGAGGGAAAAAATGTATATTCTAAAAACAACATCTACATTTACTTGGTTTTGGAGTAAATGACAAAACACTTAATGGTTTGGACTAAAAGGACACCATTTATATGAGAAAGAAATCTTTATACAAATTAGGCCCATTAGAGGGAATTTTGTAAGTATAAAAAGGATATGGCTTTTAAGTCTAGAGAACCAATAAAACAATCCTTCATCTCAGTAAATAAAATTCCTTATCTAGCAAATGCATCTTGAACGTCTCTACCGATTTCAGTAAAAAATCCTAACAAAAGTCGATCATGAAGCTCATGAAAGGAGAAACCATCCAAACGTTTAATAATAAAAAAGGCGGTGAATCTGATTTCAAGAAAAACACCATATTACGGTCACATTGACAACAGTCTTTTAACTGAATGGTCCACTACATTGTGTCCACTGGATTGAACTTAACTCGTACTGCACACAGTTTAAACACAGTCACAGTGTGTGTATTTGTCTATGTTCAGTTCAGTTGTTTACTCAGATAAATATTTCAATTTAATCTCCATCTACATCCATTGCTCTATTCCATACACGCTCAGACTGGAAGGTGCAGACATGCGGTTCTGGCTTGAATTTTGGCTTATTCTCAAAGAAGTCTGGGTAATCCAGCTTTATTGGTTTAGCTTCCTTTACAGCCGGTGTTTATTCTTTTTTGTGATCCTCAGGTGGATTGTCCAGGTCCAAACCTGGATCTGCCACGCAGCAATAACACAGCTTCTGTGTTTGCAATGAAAGTGTATCTGAAAAAAAAAAATAATAATCAAAGATCATTATGTAAAAATGTGAAACAGTGTGAAACACTGGAAACAGTATACAGATGTGCAATCAGATTCTGACGTAATCCACAGTCTTGAGTCTTTTGACTACAGGACAAATGGAAGAGTAAAAGAACATTTGCTTTGACGCTTAGTTTAAACAGCTTGTTTGCGTTTCTGTACAGACTTCATATCCCAGCGTCAGAAACAAGTTGATGGTTTATTCTAAAGGCATCCCAGATCAAGCCAGAGGACTATGTTTGTTCGGAGGATTTTGTAAATGAGGCACAATGTAATAGACCTTTCTCACAATAAAATAGATCAAAGAGTCTACAAAACTTCATTAACGGATTTGCCAAATATTACATTTGCTGATGTGACGACTCGTGGAGGAAAACTCCGTCACCAAAAAAAAAAAAAAAAAAATAAAGGGTAAAAAGAATTCCACAAGGAATTTGTCCATAACTATCAAGGTAAGTAGAGAGCGAGGCTAACTGTTACTGAACTGTTAACTAAAACGACACATCATTAGCGTGTCAATAGTTCTTGCTAGTTGCTTGCGCCATTTGTTTATGTTGCCTTGACTACGGAGGAAGTAGATTACCACGACGATTGCGTATTTCCGGTCACAAATACGGAAGTTGTGAGAAAGGTCTATGGCAAGTTCACAAAGAAACTTGATGAAAGACATAGAAGTCAGAACTATACTGGATCTGACAGCAGCTACAGTCCAACCCGCAAGTAAATGATTCCATAATGCTCTGTCTGTAAATGATGGTTTTATATGGATAACGTTTTCAGTGGCCGTTTACTGAAAGGCCTTAAAAAAGGGCACCCCTTAAAATGAGAATTTCAGACAAATATGAACTATATTGTCTAAAGGAAATGTGAGAAATGCTTGCAGCTGGAAAGAGACACATTGCTAAGGTGTTCTGAGTAGATCGTTGTTTACAGGCTCAAGCCAAAGAACCCACACCAAAGTCTCTATGGCATTCTAATAAGTCTGTATTAAGCACATTAACTGAGGTTTATTGCTCAATACAATAGCCTCATGAATGCTGTAATGTTAAGTGTGACCAGAAATAAAGTGAAAATGACTGACATGCCATTTTTTTCTGTAATGCACATGGAAGCCTAAGAACAGCAGGTGGGTGAAAACACTACAGTCATTGTTCATAGTAAAACGATTTGCAGTACATACAGACCATTTTATGGTCAGCACTCCTGTCTTATGGTTAGCACTCCTGTTTCATAAAAGCACATACAGCTTGGGTTCAAAATCATTATACAACACCACATGTATGTATTTATGCAACAAAAACCCGTAGAAGGTTTTTCAAACTGAACCTGGTTGTAACATATGCATGTTAAAAAATATAAACACTTCTTACTGCCTGCAGCAGAAATCAGAGATGTACAGTATATTATGATAATCAAGCATTATTTAATGATAGACCTTTAGAAATTAGAACTAAAACTTGATAATCATGCATGAATGCATATTTGTCATTTTAACTGAACTTAGGACTTAAGTGGTGCTTAAGATACTGTTGGTCATTCAGTATTTCTGTAAAATAAAATGGATAATGGTAATATTATCATTAAAAGATAATAATCCTACTGCTAATAATCACAATATACAACACATGAGCAGCTGGGTTCATGAATATTAATCACGTTGTCAGCGTTCGCTCGAACTGATTTGCTGAAATTAAAACAGGGATGAGTGCCATCCAATGATATTGCCGTTTGCGCATTAGTCCCGCCCACTTCCAGAGAAACCGGCATATCTTCTGCTTGTTCTAAAAAGCTGAATAATTCCAGATGAACTCCGTTATTTTGAAAGGCAAACAAGAATATCGTTAACATGTAGCCTGTCGATTTTGCGTGGTATGTAAGACTCGCTCTCTCTCTTTCTTTGCGTGTGTGAGAAACGTGACGGTAAGTTGCGCGCCTTCACACTAGTTTACGGTACGTCAAATACAGGCACACTGAGCAGAATTTGAAAATACTAGAAGACTGTAGTAGGCTACACATCGTTTGACAGAGAGCGAAACTCAAGAAATCAGTCCATATTCAGCGAGTGAAAATATATCTACTACACTTGGCATCTAACACACACACAGACGAGTAAAATCTAAGAATTTATTAGCCAATGGCTAATGATAGACATGATTTAGTTGCCCAGAGTGATATTTACTCGCATATGCGAGTGTTTTACTCGCATTTAGAGGGTTGCACTCACTGAGCATGTGTCCCAGAAAGGCCGGTCTGGAGCTGGGCGGCAGGTGCACACATATGTAATACACAGGAGCTCCGGAGAGCGCAACAGTGATTCCCACTAGAGAGTTTACGGTGTCACTGTAGAGCGGTACAACCACCAGAAACACGCTGCACAGACAGTACACTATAGGGAAGAACAGACTCAGCTACATGGAAACAAAAACACACAGAGTCAATTAGGCACATCATAAACCAGGGCAATAAAGAAATAAACATGTCAACAGTGTCGCAACAAGTATGAAATATATGACATAAGATATTATTAAAGTACTTTAAGGCATCATAAATGTGCTCCTAATGCATGGACCGCCCACACCCCGTTAGCTGAACAATGTAGCTATCTGATGCATGTGGCACTAAAAACTGGATACTTTCATGAAGGCAAAAGTCTAAATCTGATTGGCTGACTTCTACGGGTCTTCTGGGAGTCTTTTTGCGATGAGCTTTAATGGCCTGACAGGAAACAAAGCTCTTTTAAAGTTCTGATACTGCAGCAATGATTGTTTTGTTCAATCGTTATAAGCCATGAACCGAATCAGCCAGCTACAAGGTGAATCAAAACATCACAAACTTTGATTTGAAGCAAAAAAGTATTTGAAAATCAGACTAAACCACAAATTTACAAGACCGTACTAAACGGCTTAAGATCTACAATCTCACGAAGCATTGTGAATAACAACTGAAATAACAATGACATCAATTATGAAATAAAAATGACAGATTAAGAACTTAATTTAATTGATTCAACGATGTTGAATATATATGGGACAATTTGCTTGTTTAGATTCTCTGATTGGTGGAGATTTCATGGAATCATGGATAATGTAGTTTTTCACCAGGAAATCCACTGATAAACGGAAATGGAAACACGATTATAAAAAATAAAAAAATAAGTTGGAATAATGCTGGCTGATGGCTTCAACAAAAGCATATACCACTGATTAACAAACTCCAAGCTCAGAGTAGGTCTGTCTTTAAAAATGGTTAACGTTGAAGTCGGCATGAAATGAAAATTGCAATAGTCTCTTTTTTTTCCCTATTGTGATACATTCCCAGTGAAACTGATTCTTGAACAAGAAAAAATGTAAGGAGGGACTTGATCTTTGTGGGAGGGGAAGTTATTTTGATAAAAAGATTATGAGGGCATATAAATTGATTATAATACTTCACTACCGTAACCTGACTATTGCACTCTATTGAAATCAATTGAGTTAAGGCTCTCCCTTACATGTGGAGCACTACTTGCGTACATGGTGTTACTGCAGATGTAGACCAGTCAGAATCAGTTACTTATAATTGTATAATTATAATTATTGTTATAACTTAACAATAGTTGATCAGGAACAGAGGTTTTAGGTTTTGGAACAGAGCTGTTGACTTACCTTAACAGGTCGGGGCAGGTCAGGTGCTTTAATACGCAGGTAGATCTGACTGCCTATGGAAAGGCCGATGAACAGCCAGTAATTAAAACTGAAGTAATTAATAAGCTGAAACACGTCTTTCACACAGAGGAATATGAGTGACATGCCACCCTGTAGGGGGATGGAGGGAGGGAGAAAAGCAGGTTAAATTGAAAAAAGAATCCTGTTTTGTTGTAGAATGCAGATATTCTGGATTTTCTAAATAGTACAGGCATGTCTGAGCCCGACAGCTCACATTAAACAGCAGGGCTGGAATTGGGGTGTAGCGCTTGACATGAATCATGCAGAGGACATTGGGTAAATGACCCTCACGTGAGCCAACAAAGAATAACCTAGAAGAAAAAAAGAATTTGGCAAAGAAACTGAATTCCTGGCACTAGGCATCGACTCAAATGACAAAAGACTATTAGAACAAAACTTTTACCTGGAGGCAGCAATGATAGAGGAGTTTAAGCCTCCATAACAGGAGATGGCCACAGATATAGGGATGAGCCAGCTAGCGTATCCCAGGACATAGTCAGCAAACGTCTGTATTAGATACAAAAGCAAAAGTGTTCATTAATAATCATTTAATAAATGTAATAAAGTAGTAATAAATGGCTGACATTCTATACTAGTCTAAATAAATAAGACTACAAATAAAACAAAATCATCAGATCTAAATCCTAAAGAATTAAGGCATTGCAACATTATAATGTAAAGAATGACAAATGGATATTCATTTTGAGATTTGCTAAAGATTGAGATTTGCGGATCTCGTAGATATTCGAATATATTCAAATACATTGCTTTATATTTGATATCCATTCGAATTAGATTTTTCTCAAAAGTGACAGCCCTAGTTTCTGGTCACTGATATTCCCACCTAGGGCAACACAATTTGGCAAAACGTGTGATTAAAGGTTGTATCAGTGATTTCAGGCCCAAAAAAGGCCGAAACAAATGATCACATTCATCTAATCTTTCCTAACGATCCACTAGCTGCCCGCCCCATAAGCAAGCCGTCCAATCACCATGTGCCATTCACCGGTGTCATTCACATCATGTGTCATTCACCGGTGAGAAAACTTTACATTACAGTGAGGAGAGAAACAGAAGCGCTTGCTTGCATACATATGTATGTGATTGTGAAATAACTCCAGTTCAGAAGTTTATCTATTGACAAAGGAAAGAATGCAATGTATTTCAGCTTTATTCATTTGTGATTTTAGGACATAGCGCAAAACAGTCAAATCTCACTGAATGATCTGCATAGGAAAAGATACTTGTCACTTGACGGTTCAGAAGGAAAGTTAGTTATTTGCCTGCCATTCTCGGGAACACGATGATGACATATGATGTCTACGTGAACAGGCTGTGCAGTGATATGCAAAGACGTGTTGACTGACAGGGAACACGGTGTCATTTCATTCGGACAAACATTTTATGGTCCTTGCAGCCTTTGCAGCTAGATAACAGCACTAAGTCATTTCACAATTTTTTTTCTTAATTGTGCAGCCATATTCCCGGAGCTAATGTTGTGTGTTGAGATGCTCAAACAAACAGAACTGAGCACTGAAGAAAGCTATGGGCTTAAACATCTGCTCTCTGGTCTGTTTTTAAAACACTTTGCACTTTTCAAATGCAAAAGTAAAAAACTAAAGACACATTTTTGATAGAACGTTTTTTTGGCCTGAATACTTGTGCGGACAACTTTTGCTGTTTTGTAAACAAACAGAGAACATGTTTTTTTGGAAGAACTTACTGTTGTCTCTGCGTATAAAAATGGGAAAGGATACAAACTGTATGTGGGGCACAAATGATGGATATAAAAACTTTCCACAGAGCAGCACACTAGCATAATTACAGGCAGCAGAGCGTCTGTGGCTGTGGACTAATGTCATCGAGAATCTCCAGAGAGAGGACGCTGCCTCAAGCTGCTCTCCTTAACTAGATCAGTGTAACAGGAGATGAAAACATGATCAAATCTGGAGCAAATAAACTAAACAGATGCTGGCAATTAACTAACTTGCATGTGACATCCAGGATCATGTGGGTTAAAAATGAGTTTTGCTGCAGTAGCTTGAGATATTAAGATGTGATAACAGACCAACGAGCTTTTTTTATATATATCATGTTCAGCTCCAAGAAAGTTTTACTCACCACAGCCACAGCTTCACTATGTAGCAATGTATCCATGTCCAGGACTGCATAATAGGCGATATTAGTCAGGATGTAGATTACTGTGACAATGGGCATGGAGATCGCTATTGACAATGGCAGGTTTCTGTAGCACAGAAAATGAGACTGAGTTTTCTTACATATTTGAACTTCCTACTTGATTTGCAACAAAACTGCTGGACATTCATTCAAGCTGAAGTGTGTAGTTTCTGTGCCATACGGGATGGCAAAAATAATGACTGTTTTCAAATAGGTTTTCCAAACACACATCCATCTGTCTTTTGGTCAGTAAAACAGCAAAATTGGTTCAACCAATGGCATGAGTTTGGGGCAGGATTTTCTGTGTATATGAGAGTCTTATTAACTCACAATGATTGGAACATATATAATTGTAGGAGATTATCTTTATATTAATTGAAATGCCATGAATATTCATACCTCTCTGGGTTTTTAATCTCCTCTGTGATGAAGTTCAGGGTGTCCCAGCCTGAGTAAGAGTACAGAGCGGCGTAAAGAGCCAGAGCCATGTTTCCTGGATCCAGTTTAGATTTCTCAAAGGAATCCTTGAAGTTATTTGTTTTTCCTGTGGCAGAGCAATGCAAATAAGAGTAAAATATCCAAAACAAACAGCAATGACTCATAAAAATACACATTGTGGTCTCATGCTCACCAAGGCTGCATTTATTTGATCAAAAATGAGATACAAATTATTCCTGTGATGACAAAGCTGAATTTTCAGAAGCCATTACTCCAGTCTTCAGTCACATGATCCTTTAGAAATCATTATACTATTTGATTCTCAAGAAAAAATTCTTATTGTTATCAAATGTTTGAAAACAGTTGTGCTGCCTAATAGTTTGTGCTGGAAACTGAGTTAATTTTTTTCACGATTCCTTGATGAAAAGAAAACTCAAAAGGACAGCATGTTTTTGAAACAGAAACCTTATTTAATTTTATAAATGTATTTACTGTCAAGTTTGAACAATTTAATGTGTCCTTAGCCCTATTCGGACGGGACTAGTATAACATGGAGAGGTGGGGTAAAGCAATAATTATCAGAGCTTCTCTGTTATTTTAGTCCCGTCCGAATGTGCCATCTCAGTAATCATTACGGACAATATCAGTAAAGATTACGGCGACTTTTATCTTCAGAAAAAAGGTCCGGAAAAATTACCTCAGACAACACCGTGCGAATAGTAATAGAATTATTACTATAATAGTAATAGTAATAGAACTAGTAATAGAATTATTGCTTTTTATTATTAGTAAAAAAAATTAGAATTATTAGTGCGAATATGTATGTAAATATTTTGTCATTTCATGTTTAAAAGTAGTTTTTTCAAGTATGGAGACGCTTGAAAAAGCATTCCGTTGCGTTCTAGAAGCTGGGACAAGTCTGTGGCAAAACTCAAGTGTTTTCCACATACCATTCAGATCAGAAAGAAGATGGAAAGCACTTGTTAGAGGCACGAAACATATTTTAGCGTTAGGTAAATCTACTAAGTTAGTCTAGAAGTTAATTAATACATCGTTCGACCGGACATAATGTTTTATATAAATATAGGTTATATGTGTTTGCGCACGTGATATCAGGAAGCAACGTAATACTCACATGACTACAGGAGGGTGATGGCGATGCGCAAATTGAGTTACCCTCCCACTTCTGCTAGTTTTACTGAGATATCTTATATCGTGCGAATTGGCCATTAATATTAGACGTCCTGCTGTTGTAAAATTACATTACTCCATCTACGCTTGTAAAGTTAATCCCGTACGAATAGGGCTCCTGTTGAATAAAAATATTGATTTCTTTCTCAAAAAAAAACAACTGACCCCAAACTTTTGAACAGTAGCGTATATAGAAAGCTACATGGGTGTCAGTATGATCACACCTTGGGCCAGCACAACCATTCCAGCGATGATAATGACTATGAGAGCCAGAACTTTAGCCACAGTAGAGATGACCTGAAGAATGGCCCCCCACTTCACCTTCAAGGAGTTCACAATGGTCAGAAGACCTGCAGAGGAAAGAGAGATAGGCATGTCCATATAAATGTCTAACAATTTAAACAGTAAAATTGTTGCTTGCAACTGGTTTTAAACTGCCCTTTGCGACACGTATTTCTCAGCGTCACTTTTGATCATTTGGGTAACAGTTAAAGTTTAGCAATTACTGAATTACCCTGTTGATCAAGATGTCAAATTTCCAATGAGTCAAAAGTTCCCATTTAAAGGGATAGTTCACCCAAAAATGAAAACTAACCCTTTAAATATTTTGGTTCACTGACAGGTTTGCCCAGGACTATAAAATTAAGCTGTGTGTCAGTTTATTCCGGACAGAGTAAACCATCGGTCCCTGAGGTTTTACTGACTGGTTATTCAAGTTCCTCCGGCGTTCATTAGATACTGCAGTAAACACTAGGAACTTCTGGCATCTAATTTCACCAACAAAGTCCTACAGTAATTCACTCATTGACAACCGTCTCTGGCTCTGAAATGTTATTGCTACAGAAGATGCCGCTGTGATACCCAGGACATTAATAGAAGCACTTGTGTACCTGTTTTATTCTCAGCCCAAATGCCACCTCATTCTGATGAAATTGTACAGATCAAGCCCAAATAAAGTTCTATTTGTCACAAAATTTTTTAATAAACCCTGTAGAATAAAATTACACTTATGTAAGCCTGTAGCTTTGTGGTTTAGGCCAACTGTTTGTCAAGTACTTCAGTGAGTGGACTTTGCCGCAGTAAGTAGCAAAACATGCCACAGGTGACAAATACCCAAGAATTCCCTTGAACTCAAACACACTGCACATGGTCTCAATCTGGGATCACCAATGAATTCCTAAAGGTTTCATGGAAATCTTGGCAGGGTTACGGACTCCAATCCAAAGGGAAAGTATTAGTGTGGCATGAATAAAATGCCAACCAACACTGACACGAATGGAGAGAGCAGCCTGGCAGCCGCAGTGGAATTGACAGCTGAACTAACAGAAAACATGCTTCAAGATTTGCAGAGACATTACTCACTCCATTTAGACAAAATGGAGAGACAAAGTACAAGTTTATGCAAAAAAAGAAATGAAAGTGATGACCATTTATTCACCCTCATGTTGATGCAATGGAGACTCACCTGTTGGACTGAGTCATTTTAACTAGTTCATTTTAAAATCACACAATTCAACAGTCCACAAAAGTAAATTTGCACTTTCTGATGAAGGAAAAAAAGAGGATCCCCGAGTTAACTCACTGGAAGTGACATTCACATTGTTTTCATTGCAATTTCTTTTTTCAATTCACATTTTTTCGGAAGTGAATCAATCAAAACTAACTTTAGCTGTAAAATAACTTTATTCTAGAGCTGCCATAAAGCCAAAACAATCTCTGTTACTTTAATTTCCTATTATCACTGTGAAGCCACTTTGGAACAATCTACATTGTTAAAAGCGCCATATAAATGAAGATGACTTGACATTTTTTCATGCAATGTTTTGGTATGAAGAAAATTAAAAGGAAAAGAAAGAAAAAAATCCTCCATTAAAAATGAATTACTGCAGATATTAAAGGGGTTCAAAGAACACAAACTCTCCTAGAATACGACGACTATAGTATTTATTAATATTTTAAACTAGATTTTCTTTTTATATTTTCCTTTTAATTTTAGTAACTTTATGTGCTTTTGTCATTTTTATTAGATTTTTTTTATATTAAAAATATTTCAAATTAGCTTTAATTTACTTTTATTTGCATTTTAGTTTTTAGTACTTAAACTTATTTTATTTCAGTTAGTTGCCAAGGCATTATTTATAACTTTATAACTTCCAATTAATCAAAACCATAATAGTTTCAGTTTTAATTTTAATTAAGAATATTAACACTCATTAAGAGATGTTGTGTATATTATGAAGTCAGTATATTCCAATGTATATATTTTGCATGAAAATAAATAAAGGGACTGTAAGGCAACATACAAACTAAAAGAATTACCTGAATAAAAGTATGCAGATCATTACTACGCTCTGCTACAAAACTTTGAGCTGTGTGAACTCTGAGCTGTGTGAACAGTAAACATTAGTGAATATCAGGGAAAGCCTTTATTGTGCCACTATGTACACTGTTTAAAGTGCTGTTACATTTGTCTTTATCAAAGCAATCTCTCCATGCATGTATGAGCAGAGGAGCACTTACCTATGATGAGAGCTGCAATGAGCCGTACTGCATCGTTTGGAGCCGAGCAGGTGGGGAAAAATGGTTTCACTAAGTAATTAGCAAAAGTAAGAGCAATGACCGCCTGGCAGGCAGGTTCCACGATCATCAGCGAGGTCCACAGACGGATAAAGGCCAGGAAGCCCCCAAAGGTCTCCAGGATGTAGGCATAACTGGCTCCTGACTTGCGAATGGTGGTGCCCAGCTCAGCGTAGCACAGGGCACCAAAAACAGAGAAGATTCCTCCAATAACCCAAATCACCAGTGATAGACCGTAAGATCCTGTTTTCTCAAGAACACCAACGGGGGAAATGAAGATGCCCGAGCCAATCATGTTCCCCACGATGAGGCAAACGCCATGCAGTAACGAGATCTCTTGCTTCAGACGCATGGAGCTGTTGGAGCTGGAATCCCCCATGATGAACTCAATTCAGAAGGGAAGACTAAACTCAAGAGGCAAGGGTACTACAAAAATAAGGAATGTGATGTTGGACCACACAAGGGTCTGATCACCTCAAGCCTGGAGTATCAGCCGAGTCTCATCGCACTTTTCTTTCTGCATTAAACCTAGAAGGTGACAAATGAGATAAAACTCAGTTAATGGCTAAATACAACTACTGTGGTACACTGATGACAACATTCAACACTTAAAAAAAATACTAACTCAATCTCTCCAACACCAATTTTAACACACCCTCTTGGAGAACAAGTTATTTTATTGTGCCTCAGTAGTTTTGCCCTCAACTGCTGCCAAGGACATCATGGACCGACTGCACTGGTATCAGTAGGGAACCAGAGCGAAAAGCGAGAAAGAACAGTGAGAGAGAAAACGCCGGTGGGTGCGGCCATCGACAACAACATGCAGAGCTAACTGTTTTTAAGAGATAAATCAACTAGAGATAATGTCTTTCATTTGACACTAAAACTACATGGGAACATGATCATTTGAAAAGTTTGTTATGCATCAAATATGAAAGTTGTCAAAGTCACATAATAATCCAGGATTTTATTCACATTTAAACATTGATCAGCAGACATAAACAGAAGCTCAACAGAACCTCCTTCACTCAAGAACAAACCTCGGAAGCTCAAACGTGCTGCGTAACACGAGAATGAATCCCTTTCTCGCACATCAAGCGAACATGCTTGAGCTTCTGTTTATCATAACTGACGTGTGAGGTTGAAGAATGTTTATGTGAATGAAAGCCTAAATTCAATCTGTTCATCATATAAATCGATCATGTCTCTTCAGAAAATGAGCACTTAACCGCTCAATTCATATAGATTAATTTTACGATCTCTTTGTGGACTTTTTAAGCGTCAAAGTGTCAGTTGCATGGCGGCCAATGGAGGGACAGAATGTTCTCAATTTCATCAAAAAGATCTTCATTTGTGTTCCGAAGATGAACATGTTTTACAGGTTTTTAACCAACATGAGGGCGAGTAATTGATGACAATTTTCATTTTTGTTGTGAACTATCCCTTTAAATTATCATTTACTTGACGGGCTGCTCACTGCAGTCATGGGTGGAGAGTGAAGTCCAGCTCCCCCTCTCTGGATGTAATTTGGGCATAATGGGTGGAGCTATAAGGTCTAACCCCACACTCTATCCCTTTCACCCATTAGATCCACAGAGGTGGAGCTGGACTAGTTCAAACTCAACCCATGACAGGAGGAACTGAATGTAATTTTGCTCTGCAATGAGCCCTACTTGATTTATTATGCTACATAATAAGTGACAAAAAGGAACAGAATGTACATGTCACAGCTATTCTGAATGCACTTGAGTATTACAACAGCTTTGAAGCATGTACACCTTTTCTATGATCTTACATCGGCCACTTGTGCTTAAATACACCCGGCCGATCTACTAACATCGCGTTGGTTGTAAAAACAAAACCATTTCCCCAGTGATACCTCACTTATGCATTTATTTAAGCTTCCTCGTAATCCGCGCGCTGCAACATTCTGACGTAACTTACTTGGGTTTAAATGGTCGATTCGCGCCAACTCAAAACAAACTGGCTTAACTTCACTTTAACAGCATAAAAAAACAGACAGCATTACAAAATCTTTCTCACATCGTTTTATGAGCGCTTCAACCTATATGGTCGGTAAAACACATCTCTTTATCAATTCGTCATCATCTAATGTTACATCCTTTCCAGGACGAGCGACACGTTAGAGGAAGTTAACAACACGTTGTTCAGGTTTAAGTTAGTCTTTAAGCTTTTTGTTTACCAATCTGACGATTTGCCGTCAAACTCCATAATTTCAATGTTACTTGACCGCTGAGGTAATACTAGGCTACGTTTTCCCCCATAGGATAACCGACGATGAAAACACCTCTGACTCCCATCCACATCTGTTAGCTAACCGTTAGTGTAGTATTAGCTAGTATTAGACAGACAGGCACAGCTGGCACACACGGCTCTGCTACAGCACTCACTCACACTACTAACAGCTGGTGCGGAACTGCGGATGGAGTTGGAGTGTGAAATATAAAGTTTAACTGAGCTACTCATCAGACCTCACCTGTTCTCACTGTGACCATGTGCGTGGATGTCTGAGCGGACGTGTCGTGGAGCTGTGAGAGAGGAGGAGGAGGAGGAGCGAGGAGGAGACTCATGACATCGTTCAGCAGTCTTTTGGTAATAGAGGGTTTTCACAACGCGTCATCAATCCGGAAGTCGGCCATTTTGGAGGCACAGAACGTAAACAATGCCACTGACCTGAACAGACTCGCAAATTATTTCTGCTGAAAAATTGTCGAGTTTTGGTCAGTACTAATCGGTCACATCTGGAAAACCATTTCGAGTTCTATAGACTGTCAAAAGTTAAAGAGAAGAGTGCAAAAAAACTGATGAAAGGAGGCGTGTGTGGTTGAGAGAGAGAGGTAACTTACAGCATCAGCAACATGTGTAAATGAAGCGTTGACTATGGCTAAACTGTTGACGTAGTTAACTATGGCTACATTCACACTGTCAGTCCAAATCCGATTATCTTTGTATCAAATTGGAATCTGATCTAAAATGATGTCCACACTGTGTATCGCAACTGTTCATATCCGATGTGTGTGTCCATGCAGCTCTTTGGCAATAACGGTGCGTTGATGGAGAGGGTTGCATTTGCAATATTAACGTTAGATGCTGTCTTATTTAAATGTTACAACATGGAAATGTGTATCCGCCGCGCTGGACTACTGCGTCTTGAGCCCGCGGCAGAACTGTATACGCACAGGTTTTTCTGACGCTCTTGTCTGCGCCGGTTTCAGAAATAATAATTTCTGCTCGTCCGGCACTTTGCAACAACACAGCATTGTTTCGCCAGCTACTTTTAGCATGTTTCCTATAACAACGTCTGACGTTTACATTTTACGCGGCATGAGAGTCACATAACTTACCCCGCGAAATCCGATCGTTCAGGCTGAAGCTGATGTCCTGATATGTGATTTGAATAGGATTTCAAACCACACATGGATGTAGCTTGAAACGGATTTCATGTGCTTTTTTGGACTGCCAATCTGAACGTATCCTATGTCGGGATAAGTAATAGAAGGAATAATTGCAGTAAAGGCTAGATAAGTTAACTTAGGCTATTGTTTCACGGAAACGATCTGAAGAGAAAACGCAAAAGTGGCATTGCATTATCACTTTTTATTCTGCGTTTAGACGAAGGTTATATGGGGGAAATCTGCGTGCATATGGTCACGCAAAAGTGTGTGAAATTCGATGTAGTGTGCACTCCAGGCGGCTAGGTAGCAATGTGAAGCACTGCCACACAACAACACCAATATCTGAGAATATTTTGTACAACTGCTGAAAAGACTCTAGTACGTTTATCAGAGCTTCTAGGGCAACTTGGTGGTCCGACATATGGAAATAATTCGACATGTTGGTTGTTATTTTCCTGTACTGGCGCGTGCCTGTGACGTAAACGTGTACGCGACGAGAGCCACCGTAAGCAGATTTGCGTTTTTACTGTTTAGGCGGGAACGCGACGGTGGAGCATTTTTAAGATTTCCACTCTGGAGGGTGGTTTCACTTTTTTGCGTTTTTAAGCCCCAAAAACGCCGTCGCCGTGTAAACGAAAGGCACATCTGATAAAATGTTTTTACGTTTTCACCCGCGAGCGTTCTCGTGTAAACAGGGCCTTAGCTCATTCGGATTTTTACCACGTATTAACTTTAGTTTGTCAAAATTTTGCGCTCTCTCCTGCTTACTAAGTCATTCTCTATATGATTTCGCACCTACCACGTGTTTTTTCCGTGGTTTATTAGTGTAACAATGTGGTTATTAGTACATAAACAGTGCAATCCATGCTGTTGTTTACATCCGAGTGCCTCCATAATGGCCGCGCATCCGGGTTACCGCCCAGAACGTGACATTGGTGAAAACGTCTCCGGTTACTCTCGTAACCTCGGTTCCCTGAAAGGCAAGGAACGAGACATTACGGATGTCGTATATGGGAACTCCTCTCATCCTTCACTTCCGCTGAAATCTTATAGGCTAACGTCAGCAGAGCCGGCCAATTGATGCAAAATATGCAAATACTGAAACCTCGTAGCAGTAATAAGCAAGTGCAGCGTCAATTCACTTCAGAATCGAACAAAAACGCTAAATCAATAGCGAACACGGCGGCGAGCGTAATGTCTCGTTCCTTGCCTTTCAGGGAACCGAGGTTACGAGAGTAACCGGAGACGTTCCCTATCAAGGCTACGGAACTTCGACATTACGGATGTCGTATATGGGAACTGTATAGAATCCTGCCGTGGCAGCCAAACAAACCACTGACAACAGACCCAATACGAAGACCGCCCCCCCAGTAAGCAAGCATCTGATTGGCCGATATTGACCAATAGCGACCTCTAACCTCTGATAGGCCCAAATGGACCAATCATAAGCTCACAAACACTGCCAGAATTTGCATATCCCTAGCAGTGTAACCGGGGGAAGTTTGCACTGACGAACAGGGCAATAACAACAGTAAGAGAAGGCCAATGCATAGCGGTGACAACAGTACAAACACACAATATAGCACACAGAACAACTCATAAGCAAAGCGCAGAGCAGCTCTATTAAATGCTGTGTGTGCAATCAACTCACCGAAAGCACTCGAGACGCTACAGAGGGCAAATCCAACTTGTAAAACCTGGCAAACGTGTTCTGAGAAGACCAGCCAGCCGCAAGACATAAATCCTGAATAGACATACCCTTAGTCCAAGCCCACGAGGATGCAATCGCTCTAGTCGAATGGGCCTTGACGTTAAGGGGGCATTCATGCCCCAGGCAATCATAAGCCAAAACAATAGCGTCCACAATCCAGTGAGCAAGCCTCTGTTTAGAGACTTGTTGCACCCACCAAAGCACACAAACAGCTGGTCCGATTGTCGAAAAGCGGCCGAGCGAGAAATGTATTCCCTGAGCGCTCTGACTGGGCAAATAGCACTCTGAGCATCCGAATCCTGAGAGGTTGATGGCTCAGTGGACAGGGCAGGCAGAGAAACAATCTGCGCTCTGAACGGGGTATTGAGCGACTTAGGAACGTAACCCGGCCTCGGCCTGAGAATTACATTACAGTTTCCCGGTCCAAAGCGAATACAATCTTCACTTACAGAGAAAGCCTGTAAATCCCCAAACAGCTTCGCTGAAGCGAGAGCGAGAAGCAGTGCCGTTTTAACCGATAGCTCCTTAATGGCAATCGAAGCTAAGGGCTCGAAAGGCGGTCGCGACAAAGCCTCCAAGACCAACGTTAAGTCCCACGGCGGCACCGAAGGCGGCCGTGCAGGGCATAATCTCCTTGCTCCCTTAAGGAACCGTGTCACCGACGCATGGCTACCGATAGACTTTCCGTCAATTGGGGGGTGAAACGCGGCAATAGCGGCCACATATACCTTCAGAATGGATGGTAGGCTCCCTTCATCCATCCTGTACTGAAGGAAGCGTAGAATATCCGACACAGAGCAGTTCGCTGGGTCTATACCGATATCCTGACACCATTTCGAGAACACCCCCCACTTCAGAGCATACAGGCGCCTGGTGGACGGGGCTCGTGCCTCCGCGATAGTATTCAAAACTCACGAGTGCAGTCCCTACCGCTCAGCGACCCTGCAGCGGCCACACATGGAGGCTCCACAGCCCGGGTTTGGGATGCCAGATCGTTCCGCTCGCCTGAGACAGAAGGTCCCTCCTGAGTGGAATCTCCCATGGCTGTCCTGCCAGTAACTCTACCAAATCCGCGAACCAGGGCTGATTCGGCCAGTTCGGGGCTACCAGAGTCACCGCCGCCTTCTCTTCCCTGCTTTTGCACAACACCATGGGCAAAATTTTCACCGGAGGAAAAGCATAGAGACGGACTCTCGGCCATCGCGCAGTCAGTGCGTCCACCTCCCGGGGGAAACGAGACTGCGAGAAGAACATCTGACAATGCGCGTTCTCGCTCGTCGCAAAGAGGTCGACCTCCGCTCTGCCGAAACGATTCCATATCAGCTGAACCGTCCCGGGGTGAAGCCTCCACTCCGCTTGGGGAATCCCGCTTCTCGAGAGCATATCCGCCCCGCGATTCAGAACGCCGGGGATGTGAGCCGCTCTCAGCGAGAGGAAAAACCGGTCCGCCCACAGCAGAAGGGATTCCGCCTGCCTGAATAGGGCTCTGGAATGTACACCGCCTTGGCGATTTATGTACGAGACCACGGAAGTGTTGTCGGTCCGAATCAACACATGCTGTTGCTCCAGCCGAGACCGGAAGGCTTTTAGAGCTAGAGAGACCGCTTCTAGTTCCAAACGATTTATGTGCCACTCCATCTGCTTCCTTGACCACCGACCCGAGGCGGGCTTTCCCAAGCAGACGGCTCCCCATCCGGTGGACGAAGCGTCCGTCAGGACCTCCACGCGTCGCGTCACTATGCCCATAGGGACGCTTGGGCTGAAGAGATCTGGGTTCTTCCACGGGGCCAGGGCGCGGGCACATCCGCGGGTGACCATAATCCACTTGTGGCCAGAATACCACTCACTCGGGAGGACGCGCGCTTTCAGCCAGTGTTGCAACGGTCTCATATGCAGCAGCCCCAGATGACACACCGAAGAAGCCGCTGCCATACGTCCCAGTAGCCTCTGAAACTCTTTCAGTGGGACGAGCCTGCCAGGTCTGAAGAGACCGAGAGAAGAACTCAGAGCCTCCACTCGCTCGGGGGAGAGGCGCGCTTTCATTCTCACTGAATCCAAACACACTCCCAGGAATGTTGTAGTCTGGCTCGGCGTGAGCACACTTTTCTGGACGTTCACCCTCAAACCGAGCATCTCCAAGTGTCGAAGGAGGGCTTCCACATGGCTGACCAGCGTTTCTCTCGACTGCGCGAGAACCAGCCAGTCGTCCAGATAGTTCAAGACGCGCATCCCGCTCGATCTGAGGGGTGAAAGTGCCGCGTCCACGCATTTCGAAAACGTTCGGGGGACTAGGGCTAGTCCAAACGGAAGCACCGTATATTGGTTCACCGAATTCTCGAACGCAAACCTCAGGAATCGCCTGTGACGCTTTACTATCTGGATATGAAAGTAAGCGTCCTTTAAATCCACTGAAGCGAACCAATCCCTGGGGCGAATTTGCGCCAGGATTTGCTTCAGAGTAGTCATCCTGAAGGCGCGCTTGTGAAGCGCTCTGTTGACGGGTCTCAGATCCAAAATGGGGCGGAGCCCCCCTCCCTTCTTCGGCACGACGAAATAGCGGCTGTAGAATCCGCTCTCCCGCTCCCTCGGGGGAACCGGTTCTATAGCCTTCTTTTCGAGCAAGCTGCACACTTCTTGCCTCAGCACATGAGCGTTTTGGGGCAAAGTTAATGACTGAATTACGCCGCAGAAGCGGGGTGGTCTGCGTTTGAACTGAAGTGTGTACCCGCGCCGAATTATATTCAACACCCACGGCGAAATGCCCGGAATAGCTTCCCACGCTGCCCGAAAACGACTGAGCGTGGGCTGATCTAAACCTGCGGTCATCGCCGCTGCGGTCATAGCCGCTATGTGAGGGCTGGGAATATTTATTGACCGTGACTCTGCGCTGCTCGAAGGCAGGGCGGGTAACACAGTGTGTGGTGCAAGAGGAGAAAAAAGCTCTGTTTGTGAGGTAGTGATCTGCTTTATTTTTGAACGAGAAACAACATCGACAACATTCACAAAACAACTGCACGCGTCGCTCGCAGAACGCTGAGGGACCAAGTGCATTAGAGTGCGCCGCTTGGACGCGGGGCCGACCTGGCGCTCTCTTCTCCTCTTGCCCGAGTGGTCAGGACGACTGCTTGGGCCTCGCAGGGGACGCGGTGGGCTTTCTGCGCGGGCTCCTCTGCGTCCTCTTGCTACCTGCTCCCTGCCACTGGCCGCTACGGCCTCTACGAGCATCCGGTCCCGGGCGGGGCGCTGTCTGTCTTCTAGCCGCGGCCTGAGGTTGGCGGCCCGAGGCGGAAGACGAACGGGAGCGAGGCTGCGGCGGCAGCGGCGCCCTCCGAGGAATCACGTGGCTCATAGCCTTCGCCTTCTTCTGCGTCTCGGAGTAACGCTCGGTGACTTTCTCCACGGCGTCTCCGAACAGGCCTGCAGGGGAGAACGGTGCGTTAAGCAGCGTCTTCCTATCGGCCTCCTGCACGTCCGACAGGGTGAGCCACAGGTGTCTGTGGAGGACCACCAGAAACCCCATCGAACGGCCAATCGCCTGGGCCGAACGCTTCGTGGCCAGGAGCGCGAGGTCCGTGGCCGAACGGAGATCTCGGATGGCGTCAGCGTCGATAGAGGCGGCGTCATCCAGAGACTTGAGCTGCTTAGCCTGCAGCACTTGGAGAACGGCCATGGCATGCAACGCAGAAACCGCCTCCCCCGCGGTACCGTAGGCCTTGTTAGCCTGATGGGCCGTAAATCTGCAGGCTCGGGACGGCAGGCTGCAGTCCGAGCCCAGGGCGGGAGCCGACGGGCAGAGGTGCGCGGCGACGGTTTCCTCGACGGGGGGGATGCGGAGGTAGCCGTGGTCCCCCGCCTCGTCCACGGGGGCAAACATGGCCCGGGTGGAAGTGAGGGTGCGCGCCTATTGCGGGGCCACCCACGACTTCACCACGTGCTCATGCACGTCAGGAAAAAACGGTGTTCCCCTTTTCGAAGCGGCCTGACGGCGGCTCGATTGGAGGATCCACGTATCCAGTTTGCTCTTTGAAGGTTCGTCGGGAGCCTTCCGTGAGAGATCCAGTTCCTCGACGGCCTTCGAGAGGATACAGAAGAGCTCGTCCTGCAGGTCCGCCGGGGTCTCTTGCTCCGCGGTCGCCCGCAGAGACATGGAGTCATCTTCCTCACTCGCCCCGAAGGAAACGAAGTCAGCGACCTCGCGGGGGGGCTGAAAGATGGGGTCGGGAAAGCTCACTGGGGGGCGAACCTCGACTCCGCGGTTGGTGGGGGCTACCAGCGGCTCAGTGGTGGCGGTAGACCCGATCCCCGCTACTGCGCGAGCCTCTTCCCTCCTGGCTTTGAGAGCTCGAAGAGACATGTCCGCGCAGAGGTCGCAGGACCCTTCGTCCCTGAGGGCTGACTCAGCATGGGCCAGCCCCATACACGCGACGCAGAACAGGTGCGTGTCGGGGGGCACAATGGGGCCCAAGCACAGGTTGCAGATAGTTGCCATCGGATGCAGGAGACAGTGCAAGTATCTCGGCGCAACTTCAACGACGGCGAATAATCCTAGGTTGTTAGTGGAGTATCAGCTTTCTAGCACGCGATTTGAGCGTGAAGAGAGAGATTCTGAAGTGAATTGACACTGCACTTGCTTATTACTGCTACGAGGTTTCAGTATTTGCATATTTTGCGTCAATTGGCCAGCTCTGCTGGCGTTAGCCTATAAGATTTCAGCGGAAGTGAACGATGAGAGGAGTTCCCATATACGACATCCGTAATGTCGAAGTTCCGTAGCCTTGATAGGGAACCCTCTATACTACAGCTGAGCTTTACACTAAAACATTAGGCCATCCTCCTCCTCCTCCATCTCCAGGAGCCCTGCACTGTTGGCTGCTTTATTCTCCTGGCACCCTGGAATAGACTTTTATCCTCCGTAGTGGACATTATATTTGAGCAAATTTCTCTGACATCATACATGTCAGTTTTGATAGTTGCAAGCAAATGTTGTAATTTAGCTGTCATAAATGAATGAATAATTAATATATAAATTATTATTCCGCTTTAGCAGTAATAAAGCACAGCCATGTGCAATATGTGAAATTATTTCTGAAGGCAACTGGTTTTAAAGGAGATTTGTGTAGGATTTATTTATTCAGGGCTGTCGCCTCTTTTAATGCTTATTGGTTTTGTGAGTAGCCTACAGTGCATTCTTGACCATTGCTGGAAACATAATAGATCCCCAGTTTGTTTCTCTTTTAGTTAATGCATAACCATTAATTTGAATTAAACTCTCACATTTACAACAATCCTCTCTGCTCTTAAAACCAATTTCCCTACTGACAATATCGGAAAACTATGCAGTCTTTAAACAGAAGTGTCATTCAAGCATAACTAAAACTCATTTTAAATTCATCAAGGACATTATTTTGATTAATAAATGACTACAGATATACAGTGGTGTGAAAAAGTGTTTGCCCCTTGGTAAATATGAACAAAGATGGCTGTAAAAAAGAAATCTGCATTGTTAATCCTTTTGATATTTTATTAAAAAAATTAGCAAAAATCTAACCTTTCATTGAAGTAAAAGAATTGAAAGTTGGGGGGAAAATCACATTATGAAATAAATGTTTTTCTCCAAAACACGTTGGGAACAATTATTTGCCCCCTTTTATTAAATACTTTTTGCAACCTCCTTTTTCCAAGATAACAGCTCTGAGTCTTCTCCTATAATGCCTGATGAGTTTGGAGAACACCTGACAAGAGATCAGAGACCATTCCTCCATACAGAATCTCTCCAGATCCTTCAGATTCCCAGATCCATGTTGATGCTTCTTCTCTTCAGTTCAGCCCACTCATTTTCTATAGGGTTCAGGTCAGGGACTGGGCTGGCCATTGCAGATGCTTGGTTTTGTGCTCAGTGACACATTTTTGTTTTGATTTTGATGCTTGTTTTTGGATCACTGTCCTGTTGGAAGATCCAACCACGGCCCATTATAAGATTTCTAGCAGAGGCTGTCAGGTTTAGATTTTTTATCTATTGGTATTTGAACGAATCCATGATGCCATATATCTGAACAAGATGTCCAGGACCTCTGGCAGAAAATTAGGCCCACAACATTAAAGATACAGCAGAGTATTTCAATCTACACATGGGGTACTTTTTTATCCCTGTGTGCACCAAACCCATCTTAAGTGTTTGCTGCCAAAAAGCTCTTTTTTTTGTTTCATCTGACCATAGAACCCGTCCCGTTTGAAGTTCCAGTAGTGTCAGTTACTTTTACAGTTACTACAGAGCTGTTATCTTGGAAAAAGGAGGTTGCAAAAAGTATTTAATAAAAGGGGGCAAATAATTGTTCCCAACGTGTTTTGGAGAAAAACATTTATTTCATAATGTGATTTTCCCCCCAACTTTCAATTCTTTTACTTCAATGAAAGGTTAGATTTTTGCTAATTTTTTAAATAAAATATCAGAAGGATTAACAATGCAGATTTATTTTTTACAGCCATATTTGTTCATATTTACCAAGGGGCAAACACTTTTTCACACCACTGTATGGTTCATTGCCTATATGCTTTTAATGTTTAGGTAAGTCAACATAGCCAGCAGCATCTTTAAGATTAGTACTCCACTGATAAATCGATTTGCCCTCTAAAAATACAGCTTTGTCTTGTCTTAAGAGATGTCTCAAGTTTAAATGTTTGGCTATAAACTGCTTATTTTTCCTTAATTAAGGATCTATTGCCACCTAGTGGTTGAAAATTATAATGCAGTGCGTCTTGATCGTGAATGTTTAGGCGTGACCCTGAGCTGACATGTCTGATAGATAGTAGCCTGCCCTGGCTGTCGGATTCGGATCCATAAAGAATTTAGGCTTCAGTTTAGAAGCAATGAAAAATAACAATGAAAACATGAAGATATTAATATTGTTATTTAAATCAAGAGACTGCAGGATTGCTTGGCTCTGAAATGGCAATTTGACCAATGGATTATTTAATATACCATACACTGTGAGATACAGGGGTCTCCTGTCGTAGCCTAATGCAACCCTTGTAGTCCTTCATTTTCTGCTGTGCAAATTCCAAACCGATTTGTTCAGACAGCAGAACTTTATTATTTATTGTGCAGACTTCGCTTCCTTCATAATTTATGCTTGCGAGCCATGTGCATTTCTAATGGGAGCTGACTGGATGTGCATGTTGATGTAGTGATACATCATGGCTGAATGTGACTACATGAGCATATTTATTATTGGTAAAGAAGTGTTTTATAA
The DNA here is from genome assembly GCA_031834385.1 of Semotilus atromaculatus. Classification (NCBI taxonomy): domain Eukaryota; kingdom Metazoa; phylum Chordata; class Actinopteri; order Cypriniformes; family Leuciscidae; genus Semotilus; species Semotilus atromaculatus. The sequence continues at coordinate 34,299,669 of JAULUF010000022.1, forward strand.
TTATGTCTTCAATGCACTACTATTTGTATAACACCAAAATTACTCTGATGTTAACACCGTCAATACATTTCGTGCTCTTGTTATTTATTAATGCTGTCATTTCGTAGGTCCTGCCTGGAACCTGAAAGTACATACATACATACATACATTCATTAATTAATGAATTAATTAAATCTGCTACATAGATTTACAAAATACATTGATTAAATATTTCTAAACATATTTTGACGTTCCAGAGTCATTGCAATAAACGAGGAACATCACATCACCCATTTAATCTTAAGGGACCCTTGATAGTGTTGGGAGGGGCACTGTGTGTCCCAGTGCTGCTTTGCCGGTGCTACTGCCATTATAATAGCTATATTACCGTATATGAATGTAAAATCTATTCTAAAATACAAGTGCGTAGCATAATCATGTATAGGCCTACTGTTATAAAAACAGAGCTTCCATCAATCAGTGATTGGCAGAAGACAGCCATTACAATCCATACGAGATTACCAGTGCTAGTTTACTGTATGAAATGCCATAAATGCAGGTTACCAACGTTTCCAGTTACCACCGTCTTTCGGCTATATCATATAAAATGAATAAATCAATGGGCGCTGTGCAGGAACGGTCTGCACCATTTCTGAGAAACGGGGGAGACTCAATTAGTCACCTTGTGAGCTCCTCACCGTTGACATCCTCCGGTACATTAGAGCGAGCGCGCGACAGGCTTTCACTTAGAGCTGCGCGTGAAGGGACAACAGCAGCCAATCTGATTGAACACACGCACGCTCATAATTCCCGGAGCTGCTCTCGCGCACTCTTTCCCTCAGAGCGCCGTTCTGCTGACTCAGTGCCTTATCAAAGCGAACCAGTTCCTCGCCACCGAAACAGAGCTGAGACGCACCAGTCACCGCAACAACCCCAGCCATGGCCAAAACTGCTATCGGTAAGACAAACCTTCCTTCATTTTGATCGCCGGTTCATGTCTCTTTGATGCAGGATGCTGAGAGATGCTGTCGCGCGCACAAAAGATCCTGATGCAGGAGAAACAAAAGTCCTTTAGCTAAAAAGAAAAAGAAAATTTAAAAAGAATGTGAAAAAAATAAATTCAATTACTGTCTGGGTTATTTCTTAGGTAAATTAATCTGCTTTCTCTTAACACCCCATGCTGTTTTATTTTCAAATATGGCTGTGCGTTTTGGGTGCACCCAGGCTACCTACTCACCTTTACATCGAAAAAGAGGGTACTTTATAAATGAGAAAAAGCATTAAATTGACTTGATATAGAGCACACTTCTTTTAAAATATACTGTAACATGTTTAAAAGCCATATAATTATTTTCTTATGGTGACACTGCATCTGCCGGCTCATATCTCCAGCATAATGCAGAAGGACCCCACCCAAGATCCAGCTCTGTGTTTCAGCCTTCAGAAAATCCAATAAAACCTGACAATGCCTAACTCGGAACAATTCAGAGCTTTGGACATCCTCTATATACGATATTTCTATCCCTTTTCATTAAATTAGCTAGGTGTTGATGGTATATTTATTGCCAAACAAAGCCGTAATAGTGAAATACGACATGGTAGTTACTGAATTGCTAACTGAATAGCTTATTGCAAACTGTTGTTTTTGTTCACGCAGGGATGTTTATTATACAGTATACACCGAATTCCTTAATTTTTGGAAATGATCAAAAATAATAAATGAATTAATTTCAGTGTTTTGCACTGATTTAAGGATTTGTTGGGTTTATCAAAAAAAAACTACACACTGGCATTTTTATATTACCTTATTTATGATAGGGTAAATAAGAATCTGTTCTCACACCTTTAATATATTCTTGTGACATACAGTCTGCCAGGCACATGTCATTATTTAACAGCAAAAAACCTTCTTTTTAATGTGTAATTGTGGATTTGCATGTGCATCCTTTCGTTCACACCATTATAGCAGCATATGAGAGGCAGATTGCAGTATCAGATGATTGATGTTTTAAATGGAAGTGTGTCAGGGCTGAAGTCGTCTCGCCGGTAAGCATGTCTCAGTGCTGTTGTGATTCTGGATTATGTTGTAGGCGGCCAAACTGGGGCATAGCATAGACAAGGTGTGAGTCGGCTTCATCGCATCCTTTTGAGGCGCCTGCAGGGCAGGGCACTGTTGGACTGAGGGGGAATGTCTCTGTTTTAGCTGTCATGTCACTTCAAATGTTGGAGAGACATCTGTTTTGTGGAATACCATAATGTACACTTAATCCTACCATGCAATGCAATTACACGGGGCATTGTCTCAAGGATATTTCATTTCATTTCACAGAACACACAAGAAATGCCCTGACAAATGCCTGTGGGATTTCTTCCGCTAATGAGAAAGAACATGTCAATCAATATAATCAATACACTTGGAATATTTATAGGGCTTAAAAGAGCCTGCAGAAAGACCTTGGTTTTTACACCAGATGAAAAAAAGAACATTTGTCAGAAACCATCTCTCTCATTAAGGCTCATTTAAAAGCATGGCTTATTTAATTATACTTTTAATTACGCATTTTAATTACAGTAACAATTGGATAATTGGCAACACTATCATTTTTACCTGTCAGAATTGCATGTCATTGATCAAAACTGAGCTGCCAGGTGCCTGTCTTTGTCTTATCGACTTTAAAGATCTCCTCATGTAACCCCCACCATGCACGTTTATCATTTAAGATTGCTGGATATGTGAAAGCAGTATGACTAATCCAATCAAGCCCCATTAATCAGTAACCTAACAGGAAGTCCAAACATACACATTCAGCAATGCTCCGCAGTGGGGTGGGGCCATTGCTTTTTAAGATAAATTATTTTTAGGTTTTAATGTCAACCATATGATAAATATATTACATAGCATACACATATACCATACGGCCTACATATTGCCATATTAATTTTACTTAAAAGTTTCAAATGGACACAAGTCTGTTTAACTGATTAAAATGAATTGGTTTTCGTGTGAACAGATGTAATGATGATCTCTATTGAACATCGAAAGGCATTTGTCCAGCTTTAGTGGACAGAGCATGTGTGAGAGAGATGGGAGGAGCCATTATTGATTTCCAGGGTGGGCATGCTGATGCATTATCAAACAAACCACACAAAGGACTTTTCGCTTGTCCACTGGGCCGTAGATCCTGATTGCAAATTTTGAGTAATGCCCTTTTTTTTCTACCTAATATTACAAATGGTCTGTATCTCTGGAATGCATGGAATGACATATCAGACAGCACAAAATAGGCTACAGAGAATTAGAATTACTTCATGTAAAAAAAAGATAAACTTTACAGTATAAAATTTGTATCATATTATCTTATATAAAGGTATATTTCATAAATGTCAACATGTATATATATATATATATATATATACATGTATATATAGGTTTGATTGAACCATCAAAATATGAGGGAAATATCTTATATTTTTTAAATATTTTAAATATGAGGGAAGAACAAAATACTAAACTTGGTTAAGATATTTATCTGACAAATTATTTGACAATAAAAGCCAACTACAGCTACACGTTTCATAGGCTATTATGCAAAAAAATGCATAGAAAAACAAAAATGTTTTCATGCTTTATGGGGACATTCCAGAGACATAAGGCTTTATATACTCTACAAATTGTATATTTCATCCCTAACTCTAAACCTACCATAAACCTTTCTGCACTTTTACATTTTCAAAAAAAACAAACATGATTTATAAGATTTTTTCCTGATGGCGACCAAAAGTGCCCCAACAAGGACAAGGATTTCGGATATTATCATCTTTGTGGGGACATTTTGTCTGGTTTACAAAGACGACCCACCCAAAAACCAACCAACCCACCCACATACACACACACACACACGTGCCCATGCGTTGTGTCTTCATGTTTTATGGAGACTTTCCATAGACATAATGATTTTTAAACTGCACAAACTGTATATTTTATCCCCTTACTCTAACCCTATAATCCTACCCATCACAGAAAACTTTCTCCATTTGAACATTTTCAAAAAACAACACTTAATATGATTTATAAGCTGTTTAATGACCAAAACATTTCCCCACACGGACAAGGATTTCGGATGATACACACACGACACAGTTTATTACCCCAGCATTATGTCAATAATCAATGTCTTTTTTGACCAGCTACAGCTCAAGCCTAAGGTGTGGCTACTGTGTCTACTCTTTTCTAATTACAAACCCTCTGATATTTTCCAGCAAAATCTTTATATAAGCTCGCAGTATTGCACACAGGTTCATCCGTCTGTGTGAGATCCTTTTCACCTGCTCACCAACCGGCTGACCTGAATTACTTGCTTCAGTGAGCTGTCTATCGTCCTTATCTCACTCTGACTAGACAGCAGAAGAGAAATGCTTACTGAGGTCCATTGCCACCCCCTCAATTTTCCCGGAAGAAATGGTTTGCTCCAGTAATTACTAATTAAAGCCCCCTACACCAAAAGCAACCTGCCTGAGGGCTTTTAAACCTAGCGGGAGTGAACACAGTGATTCTCTCCCCTTCTTTCCTTCCCAGTTCTCTCCATCCTCTGTTTGTGAGGGATTAATAAGCTCGTCAGGGAGGGAGAGGGAGTTGATCAGATTTTTCCATCCTCCCCTGGGTGAAGAGTGAAGAAAGTAGGTTGGTTCTGGAAAGCATGATAGCAGCCTGATATCTGTCTGGAGAAACCCAAGCATCCACGGTTTGATAACATCAACACAGCACTGCTGTCAAGACATTGATTGATTACTCAAATGCACTGGCTTTGATAAATGCTGTCTTGTGTGTTCAAGGAAAATCAGAAACATAAATATGCTTCTTGTAGCATCTGCCATACTGATGTGTTGTATGATTTAGACTTGTTTGCACTTAAGCGTTAAATGCTGAAAAATAAAAATGATTCTAAAGTTGTGGATTTTTGGAGGAATTATCAGTCTTGCCGTCATAAAAAGCCATCTAGAAATCTGTCTCGCCTCGTGTCTTCTCTGGTCTTGCCGACTCACTCCCCTCACACACCCTCAGTAGTCAGAGTAAAAATGGATTTTAATAAATAATGTAACGGTGATGGTTGGGCGATGGGGGATGGGTGGATCTTGTGGGGAACATTGTCTTGTAGGAAACCAGAGCATGTGAGGACATGCTGCTGGTTTTCCTTAGAAAGCACAAATGAAAACATTGGCAGTACTGTTAAATGTTTTTTATGAGGGTTTGTCATCGTTTTTGGACTCAGGAACCCCCACCCAGAACCCCAACCTAGGGGTGAAACCCTCTACAATGAAAATATCAAATTTTTAACATAATAAGTTTTTTTTTTTTTTACTTTTTTTTTTTACATAATACAGCATACATTTTTTTTTATAATAAAAGCAGCAGGCATTATAATATTAATATACAATGTAAATAATTAGGGTATACAGTATAATACAATAATTGAACAATATAATCTAATATAACAATGATTATCTAATATATAATAATTTCTTTAATATATATTTACATGTGGGTGTATACAAATTAACAAATGAATGTAAGATAATATAAATCTAATATTAATTTTATGTATAATTAAATATAATTAATTTAATATTTCAGTTTCATAAAGTCAGTGGATCCCTGAGTGTAGATGTATATTATATTTAATAATAGCTTTACCACACACACACACACACACACATAAACTTACAATAATAATAGTTTTTTTTATATATTTACCGTTTCTCTCTCCCCTCTATATATATATATATCAGTCAGTTTACCCCGGGTTGAAAGCATAGATGATTTGGGTTATTTTCTGCAACATTGGTGATGGAGTTTCGAATAATCATTCATAAAACAGCAAGAGAGAATCTGGGTCAATACTTTTGTTTGATGTGTCTCTCTGCAGCATACAAAGAGAAGATGAAGGAGCTTTCCCTCGTCTCCCTCATTTGCTCCTGTCTCTACCCAGAGGCACGCAAGAACCTCATGAGCGAGTTCGAAGGTAGGAAATGAAAATATAATACCAGTAATGAGATACAATAATGTGCTGTGCTTTATGGACCTCATTCTGTTTGATCTTTATAATCTATTTTTTTATTGGCCTGTATGTGTACCAGCAGCACTACACAATTATTATCTTAACAGCTAATATAGATCAATAAATGTCTGATAAATGTTTAGGATGGCTGTATAACAAAGTTATACAAGCTCATTTCACGAGCAGAAGGCAGTTTGTGCATTTTATTGCATGGATCCCTTGCAAGGATGCTCACACCCTTCCAATGTGTCGATGGATATTTGCTGCCAGACATACTGCAGTTTCTAAACAACATCTATTTCACTTTGTGCCTTGCATGCTCAGACATGGAGGTTAAGCCCATTAACAAGCGGGCTTCTGGCCAGGCCTTTGAGGTCATCCTGAAGCCACCCTCTCCCACGGCTGACGGGGGCTACAGCATCACTTCACCTCCTAAAAAGAGGGACATGTCTCTGGAGGACATCCAGAAGAAGCTGGAGGCCGCAGAGGAAAGGAGGAGAGTGAGTGACCTATTTATTTTTTATAATGTTTCTGTACTGTATATATCTGTATCATGTTTGATGTTTGCCATTTTATATTCATTTATATATATTTATAAAATTATATTTATATTATTTTTATCCCTAATGTTTTATTCCTGTTTATTCCTCCAGTCCCAGGAGGCTCAAGTCCTGAGGGCTCTGGCTGAGAAACGTGATCATGAGCGGGACGTCCTGCTGAAAGCCATGGAGGAGAACAGCAACTTCAGCAGGATGGCAGAGGAGAAACTCATCATGAAGATGGAGCAGATCAAGGAGAACCGTGACGCCCACCTTGCAGCCTTGCTGGAACGGCTGCATGAGAAGGTCAGGACTTTAATTATAACTTACACCACCGTTCAAACTTTTGGGATCAGTCGATTTCTTCATGTTTTGAAAGAAGTCACATATGCTCACCAAGACTGCATTTACTGTATTTAAACATTAATACGCAAAAAATTATTACAATTTAAAATAACTGTTGCCAATTTTAATATATACTTTTAAATGTAATAATATATTCCTGTGATCAGCATCATTCCTCCAGTCTTCAGTGTCACATGATCCTTCAGAAAACATTCTAATATGCTGATTTACTGCTCAAGAAACATTTATTATTAATAGCAATGTTGAAAACAGTTGTGCTGCTTGTGGAAAACAGTGATACGTTCTTTGATAAAAAATAAATATTTTTTAACCTTATAAATGTCTTTACTGTCACTTCGATCAGTTTAATGCATCCACTACTGACCCTAAACAGTAGTGTGATTGTGCTTTTAGTTATTGCTCATATTTTGGTTTAGTTATTTGAATAATAAAAAAGTATTAAATGCATAATTTGTCCCACAAAAGTTCCATACCGTGAAACTTTTTTGTTGAGGAAGTTGAGGAATCCGATTTTTACAGAACAGAAGATAAAACTATAGCAAACATTCCTCAGACTTACATTGAAGGAGTAACAGACTTCATACTATATAGAGACTAGAATATTATAGAGACTTGAATGTCGGCTCTTTTGATTGGGGCTATTGTAAACAACCATTTTCATCAACATTATATCAACTTTAAGCTATAAACTGCTGAGAAATGTCCTGTGTTCTCTATGTGCTTTCAGGAGAGGCACGCTCAAGTGGTGCGCAAAAACAAAGAGCTGATGGAAGAGTTGACAGCATGAGCACATCTCTTGACACCCACCGTCCCATCACCCCACCCCCTCTCCCCATACCTACGACCTCCCGTCCCCAGAGAGACCCTCTCTCCCCCTGCCACCGCAGCCCTGTGTAGAAAAGAGCCTCTGGCACCCCACCCCCCTGCCCCGCCCCGCCCAGGCCAAAAGAATCAACCCTGCTCCTCTCACCAACAGCATCCTCCCTGATATAGTCCATAAGACAAAAGGAACATCAGTAGTCCAGAAAAAGAAAAAAATGTTTTTGATCAATTCGAAACCAGTCAAGGGTGTGGTTTTTTTGTAAATACTTCCTATTTGTTTTATATGAGATGATGAAAAGTATTGCGGTGTGCCATTTTATAAGTTTCTCTCTCTGTATTCTTATCTTTTAGTGGATGTACCTGTTTCCTCTCTCTCTCTCTCTCTCTCTCTCTCTCTCTCTCTCTCTCTCTCTCTCTCAGATCTGCTACAGTTTTTCTTGTACCAGGCTTCGGTGTTTGTGAGTTTGCTGGCTAGCTGACATTTGCAACGTCTTCTCTAAACCCAATGTTCATGTTAGTGTCTCTATGTCCATGTGGAGAGAGTAAAAGCCGCTACAGTACAGTATACACAGCTCTAACCGGTCACTAACATAGCATTTACAAGAATCTCTAGCTCTTTCTTTATACATTCATCTGGTATATAGTCACAAAACACAGACACACACACACACACACACACACAAACAAACACACACACTTATATGGACCCGGTCAGCATGATTTAGTAAAAAATTATATGTTGGTCAAGAGGAGCGGCAGCTTGAGCCATGCCGAAATCATGCGACGTCTCTTGACCCTAGTTTGACCATAGTCTGGGTTGCATTTATGATGACAATAAAACATCAAGTTTGAGTTCTTGAGAATCACGTGTACTGAAGTTCTCCCATTCTAATTCTTGAAAGATTTTCAGGTTGATATCTGGTAATGAAATGGACATTGTAAGATGATGTGTGTAAGTGTGTGTGTGTGTGTGTGTGTGTGTCAAGAGCAGTGTGGGTAGACGGTGTTATAATGTGCCATAGCTATTGCTTTAATGTCACAAACCTGCCCACCCTCAGTCATATTTCTCTTCCAGCTGTGTGTTTTATTCCCTTCACATGTAACTTTGGGAGCAAGCTGTGGTGAATAAAGGCTTGGGTTTCTTGGAATGACAATATCTGTCTTTTGGTCCGTTTTTATTTCATACAACATACATTAACATGAACACAAAATTCGATTTCAAATTGAACAACTATGTTTTAGGCAGGGCACAAAAACGTGATTTACGTAATGCGAGAAATAACAATGTGTAATACCCTAGTTTTCCAACCGGTGGCGATAAATGACTTGACAAGAAAACATGCTTCAACTCGCAATAGCATAGCCTACCATATTTCTCCAGCTATTGCATTATAGTGTGGGAAAATTTATTTTTTTTAATTTTTAAAAGCCTGTAGGCTACAGTTTGTATTGGTACACAATTATTACAAAAAGGTACACAGTGTATGTTCTTGCTAAATTGATCCCAAATGTGATTGTTGTATCATAATAGTAGAATAAGTACCTTAGTTCTATAATAGCCTACTTACAGTATAAATATTTATTTAATTCTCCTGGTTGTTATCCCTTTATTCCCTAAACTTTACATATTGTTCCCTTACATGCAAGTAGGCTACATCATAGGTACACTTACCGAAAGTTATGAAATTCGTCTTAATTACGCAGTAGCCTACTTTCCGGGCTGTAATCTAAAGCGTTACCGGAAAGTTCTACCTTCTGGCATGGTCAACGTTAACGTTTTTCCAGTAATATTAATACAACATTTGTTAAAAATTATCTGGAATTTTATAATGTTCTAAAAAAAAACACACAAAAAATTCAATTTTAACATCATTTATGGTCATGGAATATTTTTTTCTCCCCTGAAACGTTTTCATAACTTAATGTGAACGTTAGCTAAACGTTCAGAACATGGTTTTGTTGGCTGGGATACTACTTTAAACATTTATCATCGAATAATTACTTAATTTTAGGTTACCGGTATATAACATACAAAAAAGTATACAGTTAGTACAGTTAGTATTCCATTTCAAACATGTTTATTGGTAGTACAGTGTATAGTATAGTGCATGACTTACTGTATAGCATACTGCACAGCACAGTGTACACACTGCCTAATATTTCTTAAAACATAGTTTATGAATCAGTGTTCCTCTTGTTCACAATCATTTTGCTACCAATTTTGTGTAAAAAAAAAACTGTTGGTAATTCAATCAAATAATGAGTCGAGAATGTAAAATAGCAAGATAAAAATAATTACAAATTAATTCTGGTCCATTCATGAAGCATTTCATGGTTTGGGATAGAATACCAAACACAGTATGCTCTGATGTATACTTCATTTTTTGGCAAACCAGGTGTTTTATGCATGTGGACAATTTGCATACTGCATAGTAGCTATTCCAAGCCTAACCATTACTGCTACTTAATATTCCAGTTTTAGGGAATCCAACCATCACCTCTAGGGGGAATGGAGGAAAAACATGTGATAAAAAGCCTCTAAAATACATTTAAAGGCAGCTAGAGAAATAAAGAAGTGTGTTGGCAGTGTGCTGTGTGTAGGTGGGAATCTGTTTTACGGGTTTGGCTGGCAGTATGGTACCCGTGGTGGCGTGGGAGTGCTCCACACCAGGAGCTCAGTGAGCTGTGATTGCTTTGGGACAAAGCTGCACTGTGCGGCCCTCTCCTCCTACTTCTCCTTCTCTCTCGTTCCCTCTCTTCTCGTTCTGTACCTCTCTCTTTCCTCCCTGTGCAGTCCAGGCCAGCCAGGCTGCCATTGTCCAGGATATCCCTTGGCTGTTAATGGCTTCCTGGATACATAGAGAGGCCACAGAGAGGCCCCTGGGCCGTGTTTGATATCAGTTCAAAACGCACGCATACAGGCACTGGTTCAACCCTATAGAAATCTGCAGCGCCATGAAAGGAACTATTCTTCCAAAGCATTAAATCACATGTAAGGCCTATTTATGTATATCCACCTGTGAGAGAGAGGGGTGACTGGAACATTTCAAGCACGCCAACAAATCTGGACGATAAAAATGTATGAATGCAGTTTACTGTGACTGTTTAATGTTTTTTATCAGACTGCGAGATTTGTCCAAAAAAAAACGTTTCGATGATGTCATTAAAAATTGTCATTCTGTTACAAAAATATGTCGTTATTTTGATTAGGAATGCACCCATTTTAAATTTCTGGCTGATATTTTGATATTGAATTTTATGGCCAATAATTAAAGTTATACTATAATTATATTAATAATAAAATGTATCTAAATAAATTTAAATAAAAAATAAAAAAATCTGTTTAAATGTTAAAACTGAATTTAGGCATCATAACATTAAAATGTCCAGTATGAAAAATGGATAGTTGATGAGTATTTTCCTATTATGGCCAATATTTAAGTTATATAATATTATAATTATATTCAGTTTAAAATGTATCCAAATAAATATAACATTAATTAAAAATAATACACACAAATCAATCAATTTAAATGCTAAAACAAAATTTAGGCATCACAACATTATAATGTGGGCAAAATAGATAGCTTATAATTATTTGCATGTTATGGCCAACGTTTCAGTTATATTATATTATAATTATATTAAATATAAAATGTGTCTAAATAAAAGAAAAAATTAAAACATTTACATTAGCCATGATAACATTATAATGTACAGTATGAAAAATAAATATTAGTTTTAAAGGTTTGTTGAAAATTACTTTTAGCGTTTTTATTACATTCTTAGTGTTTTTAAAGATTCATTTTAATTAAAAGTTAGATGAAGGCATAAGGTAATATAAATGTAAAAGTATTAGAAATGAGCATGCAAAACCAAAAATCTCTAATATGCTCTTATGGTACCACTTCATATATTGTGCATTCACAGTATTGATTGTGTCTTTGACAATATCAAAAATCGTAACATGAGCACACAAATCCAGGGTTATTAGCTACATGTATCATTTTATTACAGGAAAGTCACACAGGTTAGTGAGGGACAGGCACAGTACCACATCATCTCTTCCAGTATTATCTATTCCCCTAATCTTATCTGATTTGCCAGTGCAAATTCCCTATTACCATAAAAAACGATCTGGTTTTCCAAATTACAGTTAACTAAGAGAGAGCGAGAGAGAGATGATTTGGGGCATGAAGGGTGAACATGCCTGTAAGCGCTCAATTCTGCTATTAACAAACCTAACAGTGCCTTTGCTACAAATACATTAGTGCAGTTCTGAGAGATTGTCTATTTAGATTGTCTCCGTAAAGGTGTACCACTGGTCCATCCCTGCAAACAACAAATTCATTACATTTTAAACAAATAAACACACACTGCAGGTCACTGACCAACTCTGCTGAGGAATACAGGTTCAGTTGCATAGGTTTTGTATATATACTTCATTGCATAATATTTTACATCAAAGAAATGCTGAACAGGTTTCCCCAAAAAATCGAATTTGAACGATCATTCTCTGAAAAATCTTGCCTTTTATTCTGGAGGAGAAGATGCAAGCATATCACATCAGGTTATCAAATCGTTCCTTTATTATCTTTATGTAATTAAATCTGTTTTGAGTTAAACTCCATTAACAGCCTCCCTCTCTCTCTCTCTCTCTCTCTCTCTAGCATACATTTCTCCACTGAGGGCCAAATGAACTAGATTTGTCCAACCCTTGTTCAGAATGTGCGAGAACCCGATCATCTCTAGATCTTATTTCTGCGCGACCGGAGACGGGACAATTTCAAAAGACAGGGTCATTCGAATAAGTACATCGGTTCTGTATTCGCTCTTTCCCTTTGTACAGAGAGGAATTCTGCGGTTGTGTCCGTCTCTTTGAAATAGTCAGATGTTACAGAGAAAAGTCATTTCTAACTGACTGTCTGTCCACAGCGTTCATGTTTTTGCAGAGTTCAGAAGGCTCCTATTTCCATGCTCCAGGGCCTATAGGGCTTCCCCAGGCTGCTGGAGGGAGCCGCGGGGCCCAGCGAACTCGGGGACAGCAGAGGAAATGCGCTCAGCGGGAAGGGAAACGCTGACAGGCTTGAGAGTGACGTCAGGAGGGGCGGAGAAAGCTTGGATGTAGTAGGTGGTGTGAGGCCAGGGGGCAGGGAGGTACTGGGCGGCACCCTCAGCGGTCCCGTCTGCCCTGCCTCGCTAATCCCCGTCCCGGTCAGCCTGCTGGGGGCGTGCGGGTCTGTGGAGGCAGCGGATGAAGATGAGGAGGAGGGCGATGAAGAATTCGAGGATGGAGGGCTGCTGGTGCTGCGTGAGAGTGGCGCCCCCTGCTGTTGTTGCAGGAGGAGGTGGTGAGCCAGGTGGCCGGGCGGCGTCCCGAATGCGGAGCCCCACGCCAAGTGGCCCAAACCCGAATGAGCTTCTCTCTGGGAGGCGTAACTGTTCAGGTGTGAGACCAGGCGGATGCGGAGGGGGTCGGTGTTGTCCAGTCCCTCGATGATACTGAGGTAACGCGCCGTCTCTGCCAGACACTCGCGGAAACCCAGCCCGCGGTAATCCATGGCCAGCGCGTGAGCATCAAAGTAACCTGTGTGAGAGAGAACGAGAGCTGGTGAGTGATCTGATCTGATTATGATTACGGCTTATGACAGGAAACACTGTGTGTTAATAGATCAAGCTGGGAGGGGCTGAGAGTGAAACCGAATGACACTAGATAAACAACAGAGATTAAAAGACTAGACACATCTAGTTTGTCCTGTTTCAGTCTGGGTTAGTAATTATTTTCAGGGAATTTCTTTGAGCAGATTCCCAAACATTGGATGATCTCATAATGAAAGATTACACGCAACATTAAACCTGGCAATGTTTTTTGGTAAGACTTTCGTGAAAAGTTTCAATATTAATAAATCGTTTGAAAATATCATAATGCATAAAAGAGCAATGGTTAATGTTAGAGACGCGGTCAAACATTTTGTTAAGCATATAAAAAGCATATGCTTATTATATTTGTAATTTAAATACACTGTAAAAAATTATATGATAAATAAGTTATGACAACATATGTTTTTACACTGCTTTAACTCAACCTTAATTTTCAACCTTTTTTTATAAGTTATACAAAATTCAACTAATTTTTTTAAGTCAGTTTGTAATGTAATTTAAGTTGAAATGACTTAAACATCCAAGTTGATTGTACTTAAAAATGTAAGGCAGCAACTTAAAGTGTATTTTCTTTAAAACAAATGCTAGTGCGAAAAAACCTTACCTTTTCCTCCAGCTGCATGAAGCATCTTTAAATGATCTACCGTCATCTGCAAAATTTCTGCTTTTTCTAGTTTAGCAGACCCCTGAGAGCAAGAACAGATGTGTTGATGAGTTAAGTGATAAGACTATAAATGGATACTGTATGGCTCAATGACAAATAAGAATGTCTGAGATGATAAAGAGGAAATTCTTTTCTTTTTTAATCAATTTTAAAACACATGTGCCAAGTTCTTGTTTTGGTTTCATTCTGGGAAAATGTATTCCTTTTCACAAAAAGGCCCAAATTTGGGATATATATATCCCAATTTATTTATATATATATATATACACATATATATATATGTATAAAACTTTAATGACTTTCATAGACAAATCTTTAGGATCCTCTTAAGAGTCCTCTAGAGGACTTTAGAGTCCTCTTCGTTTTTAAGGTTTTCTTGTGCCATGACAACAAAAGTTGCATCCTGCATGTTGGTTATGCCACTCTGAAGTTTATATGAAATATTAATAATAATATTTAAAAACAAAATGTTTTTAATTAAATATGAATACAGGACTAAACCACTCATGCCAACATATCAGGACTTTTTCATGAATTTAATCCCGTAAAGAGACGTATGTGTCAAATCTACAGTTAGAACACTTAGAACACTAGACATTTGATTGCAGTGGCTTGACTCAGAGATGTATGTCAGGTGTTGATTGACACTCACCTGTTTCTCAAACGCGCTGGGCACCAGTCTGCGCAGCTCAGACAGACTGTTATTTATCCGGTCCCTACGGCGCTTCTCAATGATCTGTCCAAACCGAGTGTGAAATCAGCATTATTAACAGTCATTTGAGGACATTAAAGTCATTTATTCAGCTTTGCAGATTCAGTTTTCAGGACTTTTCAAAGAAAAACGCTCTTACCCCTCTGCGACGTTTTCTCGCTTGCACTTGAGAGGTTGTGGATGGAGACATTGATCCGAGTGGAGAATTCACACCGCTTTAAAAAAATATATATGCATAAGAACGAGAACACAATTTCTAGCTAATATTCCACATAGGCTAACTTTGATGACAGACACGTGATTTAGAATTATTCATCTTAATTTTGTGTGGGACTCAAATTAAATGTGCGCACATTGAGTCGTATGGTTGTTTTCTTCATTTGGTCGCAAGTTAAACGTTTCATCAGCCTAACGTTAACTTACTCAAAAATAATCAAGACGACTCAAAAATAAATTACAGCTAACTTACGCATTTTCGTCAGCACTCTCCTTCTCCACTTCGATATTCTCATCGAGCTCACTATCCGAGGAGCTGAAATCGTGATTTCTCTTCATTTTTCGATAGTATTTCAGAGCGTATCCTCAGCGTGTGTCAGGTGAGACTGAAGTTCATCCGTATGAACCGACAAGCTTTCCCACGGTATCATTTCAACTCCGCAGCTCGCCAAGACAGGCGTGGCTAAGCTTGGGGATAGCCAATCAGCGAACAAGTCTGGGGTTGAGTGGCATGTCGGTTGTCAACGTCCCAGTTTAGCCCCGCCCCTCTTTTTGAATACGCTTAACAAGGGGCCAATAGAATGTTCATCCGTGAGAGCGGAGCTCCGCCCCCGGGTTCCGCCGGTGCTTGTGTTGTCTAGCCCAGCTGAAAGGAGTGGCTGGCCGGCTGTCAGCACGCGCAAGCCGTGGGAAAGTTTCTTAGCAGAACGCTGATAACCAATCAGGGGCGACGGCCGTCTCCGGCGCTGGAATGAATGGGGCAATTGGTTGGGGCGACGGGCGGTCTGCGAGTGAGCGTGTGAACCTGTAATCTAATACTAACTCATCCGAAGGAGTGCAGTGTGTACGAGGAAGCTACCAAGTCTAAATGTAGGCTACTCGATGAAGCTCAAACATGTACCTTCTTTGACGGCATTCCCAAAGGTGCACTGCAATTAAAACAGACCAGTGGGCTACAGCCGCTACACAGCAATAACCCGAGGGTTTTCCACTTGCAATTTGCTTGTCAAGTGCATAGATTTTTCTAATATTTATATGTACTGATATACTTTGCCTAGCATTTTACAGCATTTTGTACTTAAAACATATTAGCATGACATACAAATAAAATGAATACAAATGTACAATATGAATTAATAAAAATACAGGAAATCAAATAGTTAATAGTTTTTTATATGATTCTTTATATAATCCATTTGGCCATATAGGCTACATTTCTATTTCCTCTATATAACTTTATTTATTTATATATATATATATATACAACATAGGCTACATATTATTAAAATAGAAATAATGTAAATATGCTATATTCCAGTTAACATTTTTTTTCCCCCAATTATTGTATAATCATGATAGCCTACATATAACCTAATTTTCTATTTCCATTTATTTTAACCTAATATATAGGCCTATATATAATGCATAACACCTTAATTCAAATGATATATCTGGATCAATGTTCAAATTGATTTCAAACTCAATTAAAGTCTTCTGTATTTTTGTAACAAATATCTGCAACATTAAAAATATCATTCTGTCAGTCAAGAACTATAAGTGAGTATGCACAACTTCAAACTAAAACACAGGTTAATAATAAATAAAAAAAATCATCATATATTGACCCCTATTGACTTGCAAGAGCATCGGAAGAGCTCCTAATCAATAGAACAGAGCAAGCTCACGCTGATGTGTGCTTCTGGCTGATATCCCGCAGCTGGATCCTTATCAGCCCGTGCACATCATGCTTAATTGTCACCGGTTCTGCATACATGAATGAGAGGAAGCTCTTTGGCTGATTTCATGTTGTTATTGCTACCAGCTTCGGCTCGACGGCATGGATGAACTTCCTCGGAGAGGGGTGGCAGCGGGGTGGATCATGGGCCGTCGTGTTTGTACGTGTATGTGTGTTTTTCTATGTGCTTGGGGATGGGGGTGGCTCTTTTTGTCGCTGTAACTCAAGTTTACAGAGGTTTCCCACGCTGTTATTTTCTCCTGACGTTCGTCTTTGTTCTTGTGTCTCATCACATGTTGTGATTAGTGCTCCCTTTTGAAGGTGTGGGCCCACAACACAACAGTATTTCCCCCCACAAAGCATGCCAGAGCCTCTTCTCATTCCAAGCTTGAGGTTTTTGCTCCTCCGAGTGGGTCTCCATGTCGCCATGTTTTCATTTCAGACTCTTTATGTCCATGCCAAGAAGCCTAGTCTACCCACAAGGAGGGCAGACGATGGTTTAAAATGGACACGCTGCTTTTTAGGAGTTATGTCTCAGCCTATTTGGAGGATCACATCTCATTTATCAGCATCAATGTTTCTATTGCACCACTAAACAAGCTTGTATTCTTTGCTTTATGTTCTATAGTCGTTTGAGAAGAGGGCCACAGGTCTGTGATCGCATCGCTGCAGACTGTCTGGCCACCGCTGCCTCACGCTGTGCCGTGGCGTCATGCGTCTTGCGCAGACAGATGTTCAGGTCCCTGAAACAATGTGTTGAACAATCCTGTCCTCCTCAGGAGGAGCAGCAGGGGGACATGTTATTGTTTATAAATAGCAATGCATTCAGTCCACACAGAAGCGGAAGAACGGCTTTGTTTCTCTCACTGAGAGAGGAAGTGGAGCTTAATTCTCTAAGATACATGTGACACCTTGCATTGTGCCATTTGTGCATGTTTGTGGGAGTGTGCCTGTGTGTGTGTACACACACAGAGACGGATTATACTCTCATCCGAGTGGAAAAGATGCATTTGAAGTCATCCAACTTTGACCCTTGAGCATTGCAAGACCTTTCCTCTTCCAGATCCAGTGAAATTACGTATCTGTGATAAATGCAGATCTGTCGGATGTCTCCTTCCATATTTGTGTCTTTTTATCCAATAGCCTTTGCGTTATCTCAGGTCTGTGTATCCAAACTTAGTATACAACATTAAGTGGTTTCAACCTTATTATCTTCCCGAAGAATAGGAACACGGCTGCTTTGATGGCTTAACTATTTTGTCAGGCTGAGCTTTAGTAATGACTCCTGATGGGGTGTGCTATTTAGTTTTTAAACCATCAAAGTCATTTTTAGGTGTGTGTTGAAAGATTTTTGATGGATTCTTTGGTCGTTGATATGAGGTTGGTATTGGCTCAAGCTGCGATCGCACATGTAAGACGCAGTTGCTCGTAATTAGGTGTTTTAAGTCGTGGAGTGACTCGAGGTGGGTGGTCATCCACATGAACACATCAGCCACGGGACTGAGGTCCGGGTGGAAAAGGGTCTCTGAACTCTCAAGCTTTCATCTCCTCTCTGCATATTTAGAAGTGTGTGTGTGTGTGTCTGTAAGTAAGAAATAGCAAAGCTTTGACAGACAGATTGTAAAATGCACCAAAGAAAAATATTTTTTTTGGGGTTAGTAATAATACCATTATTAAAAAATACCTTTATTCAGCATGGATGCATTAAATTGATCAAAAGTGACAGTGAAGACATTTATAATGGTACAACAGATTTGTATTTCAAATAAATGCTGCTCTTTTGAACTTTTGATTCATCAAAGAATCCTGAAAAAAGTATCAGTTTCCACACAAATAATAAATAGCACAACTGTTTTCAAAATAATAAGAAATGTTTCTCATCAGCATATTAGAATGGTAGGATCATGTGACACTAAAGACTGGTGTAATGGCTGATAAAAATTCAGGGTTGCCATCACAGGAACAAATAAATACAATTTTATAATATATTCAAATAGAAAACAGTTTTGTTTTTTCATGAATTATTGAATTTTTTTAACTTTTCTTAAACTAAAATTTATGATTGAATAAATGCAGCCTTAGTGAGCATAAGAGACTTCTTTCAAAAACAAAAAAAACAACCCCAAACTTTTAAATTGTACAGTATATACACTCACCGGCCACTTTATTAGGTACACCTGTCCAACTGCTCGTTAACACTTAATTTCTATGCAGCCAATCACATGGCGGCAACTCAGTGCATTTAGACATGTAGACATGGTCAAGACAATCTCCTGCAGTTCAAACCGAGCATCAGTATGGGGAAGAAAGGTGATTTGAGTGACTTTGAACGTGGCATGATTGTTGGTGCCAGAAGGGCTGGTCTGAGTATTTCAGAAACTGCTAATCTACTGGGATTTTCACGCACAACCATCTCTAGGGTTTACAGAGAATGGTCCGAAAAAGAAAAAACATCCAGTGAGCGGCAGTTCTGTGGGCGGAAATGCCTTGTTGATGCCAGAGGTCAGAGGAGAATGGCCAGACTGGTTCGAGCTGATAGAAGGGCAACAGTGACTCAAATAACCACCCGTTACAACCAAGGTGGGCAGAAGAGCATCTCTGAACGCACAGTACGTCGAACTTTGAGGCAGATGGGCTACAGCAGCAGAAGACCACACCGGGTGCCACTCCTTTCAGCTAAGAACAGGAAACTGAGGCTACAATTTGCACAAGCTCATCGAAATTGGACAATAGAAGATTGGAAAAACGTTGCCTGGTCTGATGAGTCTCGATTTCTGCTGCGACATTCGGATGGTAGGGTCAGAATTTGGCGTCTACAACATGAAAGCATGGATCCATCCTGCCTTGTATCAACGGTTCAGGCTGGTGGTGGTGGTGTCATGGTGTGGGGAATATTTTCTTGGCACTCTTTGGGCCCCTTGGTACCAATTGAGCATCGTTGCAACGCCACAGCCTACCTGAGTATTGTTGCTGACCATGTCCATCCCTTTATGACCACAATGTACCCAACTTCTGATGGCTACTTTCAGCAGGATAATGCGCCATGTCATAAAGCTGGAATCATCTCAGACTGGTTTCTTGAACATGACAATGAGTTCGCTGTACTCAAATGGCCTCCACAGTCACCAGATCTCAATCCAATAGAGCATCTTTGGGATGTGGTGGAACGGGAGATTCGCATCATGGATGTGCAGCCGACAAATCTGCGGCAACTGTGTGATGCCATCATGTCAATATGGACCAAACTCCCTGAGGAATGCTTCCAGCACCTTGTTGAATCTATGCCACGAAGAATTGAGGCAGTTCTGAAGGCAAAAGGGGGTCCAACACGTTACTAGCATGGGGTACCTAATAAAGTGGCCGGTGAGTGTATAGTGTATGTGGACAAAACTAAAAATGTACTACAAATAATAATTGGTATAATATAATTGTATTTCTTCCAATTATTATTATTATTTTTTAAAAAGTTTTTCCTACATGATATTAAATCAAAGGCAAAAAAGGCTTTTGGAGTCTTCTGCATCTTTCTACTGAGAAAAATATAGAGTTCCCCTCTAGAGCTTCTGAAGTGATCTCAACAAT